>MU223383.1:2897425-2934100 GCA_018584345.1 Thuja plicata | reverse complement strand
GCACTTGGCTCTGATGCTGATTGTTAGAATAGTCCCAAAGGATAATTGAGAGGGGGGGGGGGTGAACAAGTTATCAACCAATTTAATTCTTTTCTCTTATTAACTTTAGAATACAATAAAGTAAATACACATTCAGATAACATAATAGACAACACTTCAATTTGGTTACGGGGAAACCAAATGGTAAAAACCCCGGTGGGAATTAGTACCCACAATGAACTATACTTTTTTATAGTAATCCCCATTAGAAGATATTTCAACCCTATTAGGAGTTGTACTTTACAATGCAATAAGTATAGTGACCTGATTAAGGGTATGACCCTGTTAAGAGTCTTTTACAAATAACCCTATTAGGGGTGAGGACTCACTGTCCAAAATCTCACTACTTCAATGGTGAAGGCTACAACCTTCTGTAGAACAGATATACACTATATCTGATGATGAACTATAGAGTAGACATGTTGTCTTGATCAGTTCCAATGTATTGTAATCTTCAACTACTTATTCACATAGATCCTTGATGAATGAAACAACTCTGTACTTTTTCTGTCTCTTTTCTTATCATTCACACTTTGCATTTACAAATTAACTACTATAAGTATCTTCTTTAAAATAGAAGGTCATGCCGGCTCTTGGAAACACTTCAACAACATCTTTTTTGGCTTAACTAAGCACACAAACAATATTAAGTCTACGCAACACAAACTAAACAGACGTGACACTTCACTAAGTCAGCTTCACCAAATCATCTCAAATAGCATGATCCTGATGTTACATGATAGGCACATTTAACAAAACATAGTTAACTCATAACTAATCATGAATATACACATGCATATCTTGAAGATAGGCGCAACTCAAGAAACACATTAAATACATCAGCTCTAAATAGATACTCTTCTAGAATTGTAACTGCCAATAACAAAATTACACAACTTGACTAAAAAACCATATCTAGACCTGCGTGTATGAATATAGAAACCAAGGCATGTCTACAACATGTATCTAACCGCGCAAGGTTGGATAACACTGTTCTGATAAGTTCATACAAAATTCTGATGTATATTATATGTTGTCATCAATGACAAACATACAATCAATCAACTACACAGAAACAAATCTCCAACAATTCTTGTATTATAGTCCCAAGTTATAGATGTGTCTTCTCGGTTAATATTAGCATTCTCTCGATTAGGCTTCCACTTGTCATTTCTTTTATTTTTTCTACAATCTTTAGCTTTGTGTCCATACTTATTGCATTTTTTGCAGTAACCATCAAACTTAGGTTTCCTTGTGTTGTTAGAAAGATTAGTTGTGCATTGAAAAGCTTGATTTCCATACCTATTGTATCTAAAGCAATAACCATCAAATTTAGGTGTACTCAGTATTTTACCTTTTCTGCTTCTACAAACATTAGCAGTGTGTCCAGGCTTCCCACAATATTTGAAAATTGGATTCTTTTGTTTTTGTGGGGTTACAGTACCTTGATCTTTCTGTGCATTAGATGATTCACCTTTCTTTGCAGTGTTGTTCTCTTTGAATCCAATTCCTATTTTTTCATTCCTTTGCTTCTGATTCTTGAATTGTTGGTCCAAATATTTCAGTGCTTCTTCATTTATTTTTAGTATTTCATTTGCATCCTTCTCAACTTTCATTCTTTGATTCATTCTTTCAATCTCAGCTTTCAGTGTTTGGACTCAAAATCCTTTCTTGTGTTATCTTTATTTGCATTCAGAAGTTGGTCTGTCATATTATAGTGAACTTGGGTCATTCTCATAATCTCATTATCTTTCTCAGTTAACCTAATTTCATCTTGTCTTTTATCATCTTCTGCCATTTTCTTTTCATCTTCAACAACCATTTTTCCTTCAATCAATTCAGTCATTCTTATCATGCTGGTTTCAAGATCTATCTTCATTAGGTCCAACTTCTCTGTAAGTGAATCATTCTTTTCTAGTTGTTCTCTTATAGCTATTTTTGACTTGTCAGTTACACTTCCTTCAAATGCTATCTCAAGTGTATCAACTTGTTCTTCTGTAACCTTCATTCACCATATATTTTCCTTCTAATCCTTAGAAACTTATCAAGTTCCTTTTTCAGATCAATGATTAACTCTCTTGCACTTTCCAACTCAAATTCAAGGCCATCAATCTTTTTGAATTTCCTAAAACTTTCCATGACTAAGATCTTTAACTCTCAGGTGGTCAAACCTTTTAACTTAAGAGTAGAAGCTCTAATACCAATTTTTAGAATGACTATGGAAAGTTGGGACTGAGAGGGGAGGGGTGAATCAATACCACTAAAAACTTTATAATTGAAATTGCTTATAAACCATATACTGTTGCTTGTTGATTACCGAGTTCATAAATTTGAAATGAAAGTAATATAAAGCTTATAAAACATCACATCAAAATAATAACAATAGAACTCATAACACCATGATTTTGGTAACGCAGAAATCTTTGGTTAGAGGACAAAACTATGGTGGGGATGATGCCCACAACCTTCACTAACTACAGCAAAAAGGGTGCTCGGTTAGAGCTTACAATGTTTAGCTATTTTGATATCTTACCTGGTTAAGAGTATAAAAATACTTGTTAGGTCTACCTGGTTAGAGGATTTTTACAAACTCTACACTTAGAGATGTACCATGTTAAAGGATTTACAAATATAAGATCGGTTAAGATCTACCCAACATTGGGATTTAAAGCTCTCAATACAATAGTATCAATAACTTAACAATCTCTTTAAAAATACATCAAATGTAAATGTTGTTTAGAATCTATGTGCTCTTACATGTGTTATCTCAATCTCAAACTGTAACACTACTCGGTTCTTCTATTTTTTAGCTAGATTTCTGCTCGGTGATCTCTTCTCTGCTCTTTGTTCTTCAAATAACTCCTTTAACTTTCTCAGCAATAACAACAACTCTTAACAACTTATTCAACAATATCATCCTTCTCAACTCTGTAAATCATCCATTATATATATATAAGAGTTTATGCCTCTTAATCTTATGTGTTAGGTTTTTGTGAATCATTCTTAACTGTTAGATCTTCTTTTCCACTCGGTGACTATGTCACTTTTACCTCGATACTTGTTATTTTTCTTGGTACTAGCAAACTTTCTTTTGCTGCTTGGTCTATGCCTTAGATCTTCACTCTGATTTATTTGAATCATTGATCATGTAATAAACTCTTATAAATTCTTGTAGAAATGTAATTAATGCTCTGACAAAGCATTAAATGTGATCTGATCACGTTTATGACTAGTTGTCTAACTCGGTTGAGTAACTCCTTCAACTCGTTTATAAGAAATTTAGTACTCGGTGATTATCCACTCAGTGTCCTTCATTTAATTTGGTGTAATGTAATACTCGGTAACTGTAGACACTCGATACTCTGTCTTTAGCTCTTTGTGCTTTTACCAACTTCTCTCTTATGTATGACTTCACCGACTGGCTCGGTGTGAATTGTCGACTAGTCAAATATATGACTAACTTCTTTCACAGACTAGTTCTTCTTGAATCTATGACTTTGACATAAAATAATGATAGAAAAATATATCTTATAGAGATAACAAAACATACTCTGATTCAGTAGTAGACTGAGCTATACAATCCTACTTCTTACTTAACCAAGAAAGCAACCTTTTCCCAAGAAAAAATGCACCACCACTTGTACTCTTTCTGTCATCAACATTTTCTACCCAATCAACATCAGTATAAGCATGCAAAAAAAAATCATCATATTTTTTTTATACCATAAGCCATATTCCAGTGTTTCTTTTAGATATCTAAATATTCTCTTTACAACAACAAGGTGAGTCTCTTTAAGATCTGCTTGATATCTTACCACAATTCCAACTTCATTAGCAATATCTAGTCTAGTGTGAGTTAGATATTGTAAGATTCCAATCATAGATATGTACTTTGTCTAAAAAACACTCTGAGATTCATTAGAAGTAGTAAGCATTAACCAATAACCATAGGTGTTCCAACAAGTTTACACTCTTCCATTCCAAACTTTTTCAACATTTCCTTAAGATACTTGTTCTGAGAAATAAAAATACCATTCTTGTTCTGATTAATTTGCAGTCCAAGGAAAAATTTCATTTCACCAATCATCGACATCTCAAATTCATTTTCCATTTCCTTAAATAACTTTTTACTCATTTCATCACTACCTCCAAAAATTATATCATCTACAAAAACTTCAACTATTAAGATCCCATCTTCTCTAGTTCTTAAGTACAAATTACTGTCTACATTACCTTTTCTGAAACCAAGACGAAGTAAATACCTGTCCAATCTAGCATACCATGCTCTAGGTGCTTGTTTTAGTCAATACAAATTCTTCTTAATTTTTCAAACCATGTGCTCATCATCTTTCAGAGGAAATCCATCAAGTTGCTCAATATATACTTCCTCCTCTAGATCTCCATTTAGAAATGTAGATTTCACATCCATCTAATATACTTTAAAGTCTTTGTGTGCAACATAAGAAATAAATAATCTTACTACCTCAAGCCTAGCAACATGAGAAAATGTTTCTTCAAAGTCTATGCCTTCTTGTTGCGAGTAGCCTTTACAAACTAGTCTTTCCTTATTCCTTACAACCATTCCTTCTTCATTCATCTTGTTTCTAAAAACCCATTTAGTCCCTATAACATTCTTACCTTTAGGTCTAGGAACTAGTTCCCAAGTGTTATTTTTCTTTATCTATTCTAATTATTCCTACATAGAATTAGTCCAAAATTCATCTCTGCATGCCTCATCAGTAGTTTTTGGTTCAACTTGAGAAATAAAACAAATTTCATTTCTTAATCTCGATCTTGTCACCATGCCTTTGCTTGCATTGCCAATAATTTGATTTTTAGGATGGTTCTTCTTAACATACCTCAGTGTCTTTGAAATTTCAATAGAATAATTTGAATCATTCAGACATACCTTGATCTCATGATCAACCTCAAAAGTTTCTTCTTGATTTGAAGTAACTTCCCCGTTCTCTGAAGTATGGCTATAGTCATATATTCTTTCCCAAATTTGAAACTTCTCATCAATCCTCACATTAGCACTTTCTATCATCTTTCTCAATCTCAAATTGAAACATATATAAGATTTTCTCTTAGTGGAATAACCAAGGAAGATCTCTTCATCACTTCTAGCATCAAACTTTCCTATCTCATCGTCTCTTTTGACATAGCATTTACTAAAAAATATTCTAAAATATTTCACAGTAGGAGCATGATTAAACCATAGTTCATAAGGAGTCTTATTAGTACCTTCTCTGATCTAAATTATGTTCAAAGTGTAAATAGTAGTACCAATAGCTTCTCTCCAATGAACATACGACACATTTCCTTCAAGAAACATAGTTCTAGCAGCATCTAATATAGTTATGTTTCTTCGTTCTACAATCCCATTCTGTTGCGGTGTCCTAGGAGTGGATGTTTGTCTTTATATTCCATGCTCTTCACAGTAGGTATTGAAAAAATATAAATTAAACTATCCACCTTCATCTAATCTTAATAATCTCATCTTCAAACTTGATTCATTCTCAACTTTTTCTTTGAATATCTTGAATTTATCAAAAGCCTCATATTTCTCTCTAAGATATATCACCCACATCATCCTATAAAAGTCTTCAACAAAAAGCATGAAATACCTTTCACCATCATGTGATCTTGTTCTTGTAGGACCACACAGATCTATATGCACCAGATCTAACTTCCCTTTCACTAAGTAAGATTTGCTTTTAAAACTGCTTCTAGTTTGTTTCCCCATCACACATTCTCTACACATAGTGTTAGCAGGTTTCATAATATTCGATAGATCTCTAACATCATTTTTCATACTTTCTTTTACAATGTTATCAAAATTTACATGATGGAATCTTTTATGCCATAACCAACTATCATCAGCCTTCACAACACAACAAGAAAATTTTGTAGTGTTCAACTCAAAAACATTACCTCTTGACTTAGTACCAAATGCAATCAAATCTCCTGTCTTACTTTTGATAGAACATTACCCATCATTAAACTTCAAATGATAACCCTTGTCTACAAGCTGTCCAACACTCAATAAATTATGCTTAAGTCCATCAACAAGAAATACATAATTAGTATTAGTTTTACCATAAAGAGAAATTGATCCTACTCCAATGATAAACTTAGGATTATTGCCACCAAATATGACTACACCACGATCATATTTAGCTAGTTGAATAAACTTGTTTTTATCACCAATCATATGATGTGAACAACCATTGTTTATGATCAATTCATATTTCTTTTCAACATGTGAAACTAGGGCTTTCTCTTCATGAATAGGTTCATCATCTTTAATAGCAATAAATCCAATTTCATCATAATCCACAAAATCATCATCAGACACACCTTCACTAGAATAGTAACATTCCTTATCCTTGGAGAAATTAGGTCTATAAAACTTAGATTTATATTTATGAACCCTTGTAGGAAATCTATATGCAAAATGACCTATCTTATTACATGAAAAACATTTCAAAGGCAACTTTCCTTCAAACTTACCCTTACCTCTCTTTTCTCTTCTAGTGATCAGAGCCACAACTTCATCTAACTTCCCCTCTTCTTCTTGTATCTTTTCCCAATCATCAACATATTCACCAAAATCTTCTCGCAAGTCACTTCTAATAATTCTTGCAATACCTGATAAAGTATTTTTGTTATTATGCACAATCACCTTGAATTTTGATTCAACCTTAGGTAGTGAATCTCCCAGCTCTTCAGCCTCAAAGGTAGTTAATTTTGCAATAAACATCTCTCTATGGAAGTTATCCATTAAAGGTATGATCTCCTCTATAGCTTGCACTTTAGTTTTGTAAATAGGTGTACAAGACCTAAGAATCTTTGTAATCACTTCTTCTTCACTATAGGTGCCTCCAGAGTTTCTAATCCCTATAAAAACCTTAGTAACCCTCTATACATATGCTCTAACATTCTCATCATCTTTCATTTTTACAATTTCCATATTTTTCTTCCAGTTCTGTAACTTTCCTGCTTAGTAAACTTATATCCTTCATATAGTGCTTCTACTCTTGACCAAATTTTATGTGCATAATCCAAAACTTTAACCTCTGTGAATTCACCTTCAGAGAGTGCACTAATAAATACTTCTCTTACAACCATGTTACAAGAAAAAAACTTCTTCTCTTCATCAGTAGTTGTATCTATTTCCTCTTTAGTCTTGATCTACTCATCTTTCTTTGTAATCATCTAGTAGCCAATTCCCAAACACACCAAGTGAGTTTTCATCTTGTTCTTCCAACTGTCAAAGTTTTCAAGATCAAACTTTTGACTCTCCTTTCTATAGAACACCATCTTCAGGATCACCTCAAGTTGTTAATCTTTCTCTCAAAGAACCAAAATATTTGATACCAATTGTTAGCAATAATAGTCCACTAGAACAACTAAGAGGGGGGGTGAATCAGTTGTATTATGAACACTTAAACTTGAACCTTTAACAATCAAAAGATAAATGCAAGTCTGAACACATCAAAAACAACACTATAACACAACCATTTATTGTTGAGGGAACCTTGCTAAGGGAAAAACCATGGTGGGAATTAGTACCCACATATAATGCACTAAAAGTATAGTATACATGTTAGGAGATTTATCCCTGTTAGGATCTGATTATTACATACAATACACAGTCCCTGTTAAAGGAAAGACCCTATTAGGATTCAAGAGAAACAATAGGCTCACTGCCTAAAGAAGGTTAAATCCATCTTCAAGACTCACTATTCAAGATATAGATATACAAAGATATAATATCCAGTGAACTGACTGATAGCAAAAAAAATTCTTAAATAGTTCCAATGAAGTTATTTAATCCAAACCTTTTCTCTACATCCAAAAAACTTCACAAATACAATCTCGTAGCTTCCACACTTCACTATCCACTCCTAACGAAGAAAATAACTTTCCTTTATGCAAGTTTACATTAAGCAATTAGGTCATCCAATTAAGACTTCCCCAATGCACAAATAATTATATAACCCCTTTCTAACATACACATGGTACCTATAAAAAGTAAACATCAATTAAAATTCATCAAATATAATCCAAGATATACAATCTAGGCTCACTGTCTATAATGCACACCACATCTCTGAAGTCGACCCCAAATAGGTCTTCTTTAAAAAACATGCCACAATTGACATCACCAAGAGTATTGCGACCCAGGAATAATAATAAAAATATAGAATATGTCTCTAGACATTCTCCAAGCTCTCATAACATGAATCGTGCTTGCACTCAAGTTATCCACAAAACTCAAAGACTAGCTATGTCACTACTCTGCAAAAAATCTTCACCAAAATCATTGTAACTCAAACAAATAGAAACATAAACTCAAGTGACCTTAGATATAAGATCACGGCTCATCCATGTACACATCCCCATCTTCACATACTCAGAAACATTTGTACAGTGTATGTACACTTCTTTCAATCACCCATGCACCAGTGATAACCAGTCTGTCTGCCTTTATCTGAAACATATATTGACATCAATGACAAAACATGAATGCAAAAAACTCCAACAAAAGCCAATTCCAACATCCTTAAACTTAGCTTTATCTCCTACTTGCTTGAAAATGAAATGAAATTTTCTAATGAGTGAAAATTCCTATTCTCTGAAACAATCAAAGACCAGTCCCTTATCCAATTTGGGCAATGGATTCAATCTTTATCAAAATCTCACATACAACTCTGAGAGACATTTCTTTGTATCCTTTAAACACACCATCAACTATCCAATCCTATCAATGTAAATTTCTTAAATACACTACACATCACCAGTTTAATTGAATTTAATTCCTTATTAGAAAACCAATTAAACAAAAGACAATAGGGAAATAAATTTGTTAGTATCTTCTGATAAATAGGTTGATATGCAGAACAAAAAACCACCCACACAAGTTTTGATAACAGTAATTCAATTCAAATTCAATAATCACAGAGGACTAGCCTAATAAAAAAGTAACTTCTATATACCAAAATCTTGGACAGAAGAATCTGGATCTTTGTATTAATTTAAAAAAAATAGGTACAATAGAATTTTTCTATTTTTTTATATTACCCCTGCCCAATCTAACTTTTATTACTATTTATAATCCCTTCCAAAATGGTTGTGGATTCCGTGAAGAGGAAGCAACAAACTTCCAACAATATTACATGTCATTTTCAATAATCACTAACAAAATTTCACAAGCCTATGAAACCCAATCGTTACATATTATCAAAAATGATTGTTTCATAAAGGATATCAAAAAGTGGTGCTCAATCGATACAAAGTCCATGGAGCAGTTGGTTCAATATCTCCTTGAACTATTCTTGGTCAAAATTGTGCTCCTCAAAAAATGGCATGTAGCTCTGCCTTGTCCTGCTCCACCTCCAACTCGAAAATGTCACTCTGGTACCCAACATAACTGGTAGAAAGGTCCCAAGAAGTAGACATGAGATCATTTAGAACATCCTGTTAGTTTTCCTCATTAAAATCCAAATCTGGTTGGAGAATTGGACATGGGTTTTCATTCAACATTCCTTCTACCATTGGCAAACCCATTCTTCTATCTAATTTTAGAAAAATCTCAGTGTTCTGTGAAGTCACTATCAAAAGAATCTTATAAAGAGATCAACCACCAACTTGGAAGCCGCATTAAAGCTTGAAATAATGTTTCACATAGGGTGGCTTGCTCCGAAAAAGTAAGAACAATAAATGCAAATGAATAACAACTCATTTCTTGTATCATTTTCCTTCCTTGATGTCTTATCAAAATATCACCTCGGATTATATGTTGATGAACTTGTTAATTAATCCCTTTTAATGTTTCTTGATTTCAAAAGGTATGCCTACCAAAATCCACCTGGCGTCATCACCTTAATTTCTTACTGATAGTTGCTCGGTATTTCACACCACCTCTTCAATGAAAGAATATCCTAAGTACGAAATGATATCACTAAGAATTGATTCCCAAGTTAGGGAAATAGCAGTTGCGTCACTATTATATAATTCTCCTTCTACACGGTTTGCAATATGGTGATGTCGCTATTTCACAAACATCAATTTTTTTCCCCTGAGAAATAGCAACAAACAACTTTCCGACTTGTATTATTGCAATATAGACATATTTTGAAAAAAATAGAAAAAGGTTGACTTTTCAAAATTGGTTCCATCAATTTTATGATAGAGAATTCCCATAGGAGGTGGTCTTTGGCATTTTATACAAGATGGTATTAGAAAATTTAAGTTTCACAAGGGGGCATTGTCCTCCCATTCCTCTCTCTCTTGGTGATCGCCAAATTGCAAGGAACTGAGGTCTATAAGATTTTGGGAAGTTTGACCCCTCTAAAAAACTCAAAAGAAAAAAATACAAGATGTAATCCCCCTTGTTTAGGTTGGTCCAAATTAAATATTTATAGCACAACAAATAAATCTCAAGGCCTAGCTACGACAGGTGGAGTGATTAGAGTCCACTCTAGGATGTTAGTGGCGACTTTAGTGGAGTCTTGCCCAGACATATGAACAATCAAGAAGAGGGAATGAGCCTTCGTTAGGGGATTAATATTTCACTCTTCATTAGCGTTAGAGAACTTTATATTGAGAGTGATTCCAAGCTCATCATTGATGTTTTCAAAAAGTTTTCTAAGACCAACTGGTCTATGGATGGCATTTTGGGAGATATTCATAGGCTCTTGCGGGGATTTATTTGAGCCTCCTATTTTTACCCACTCAAAGTTGTTATGATCCATGATAGCATGGCATACTTTTAAAAGTGAAAATAGGGAAAAGTCTTGGCTTCTGTGTGATTTGTCTTTATGGATTTTCCCAAGTTGTTCCCACAAAGATCCTTTTTGATCTTGTGTTATGTTGGGAAATTCTGTTTATTTGTAGTTTTCCAACATTGTGACCACCAAAGTTCCTAGGAACTTTGTGAGATGTTTTACTAACTGGTGCAGGGAACCTCCTTATTTGATGCTTTGATGTTGTTTAGGGTTAGATTATGAGTTTGTGTGTGTAGTAGAATAAGCTCCAAAATATTGGAAGAAATGTTAGTTTAACTTCATGTTTGTAAGGGCCTTAGTGCTCATTGAGTGTTTTAGGACATCTTGGCTTCAAATTGTGAAAAGTTACCATTTTAGTGAAACATGGGTTAGAAGTATGTTTTAGGACCTTACATATCCTATTTAGGGTCTTAGGAGTCAACATCAATCATCGAGTTGACAAGGAAAGTCAAAATGCATCAAAATGCAAACAGTTGCTAGCAACTTTGAAAGTTGTTCGAGCAACTTTTGCAAGAAATGACAAAATGTAGTTAGAACTGATTGTAACTACCCATGCTCGGTATATGAGCATGGAATGGATGTTTTGGAGAGGTTAATGATATTTTGAACTGAAACACTTAATTCTGACACCTCTATACAAATGTCTATATCCACATTTGTGTAATCTGCACTATATCTTTGCTACTGTACGACTGTGTACAGATTGGCATAGGTGATCAGGCTCCATGTTAGTGTAGTGTTTGAATTTCAGTAGGTGTTAAGTTTCAAGTTTTTGAAGGTCACTGGTCTGACAGAGACAAAAATAGTGCTACCTAGTAAGAAATGGATCTAATCTAAAATATCTCTGGTGGAATTGTCTGAAACCATGGGGGAAGTAGGGTTAGGTTGTATAGATAGGGTTTTGGTTTTATTTTTGGTTGTTTCAGTGGATTTCACAGGCCAAAAGTGAATCCCTATGGCTGACTGGTGAAACCAAGTGAGCCAGGACAGGGAGAAGGAATGATTTGATCAAGCACCCATGACCTTTTGGGGAAGACTTAGTGACATTTGTAGATGCACTAGATAGTCTCCTAAAAGGATTCTAAGGTGGTAGGAGGTGAATCCAAAGTTGGATACATGTTTAACAATTTTTCATGCTGACTAGTCTAGAGGCCTAATTAATAGACTATAATCTAGGGCCTGCAAGAAAGTGGGGTTTTGGGTGCTTTTAGAGGTCATGATTTTGGATTCTGACAGTGCTAGGTGATGGCTTGAATATTTTCAAGCTTGTTTGTGGGGTCATTTGGAGTTTTTGGGAGCAATTAGCCAAACTCGGTGAAAATAGACCTACTAGGAACTGGGCAATTAGGCCTCCTAGTGATTTAGTGACCAATTAGATTGGTAGGGGGTCTTGGAGTGTTGGGATGGATTCTGAATGACCAAGAAAGGGTCAAGAAGTGTATGGGGAGCCTTGGTGAGTGTGTGAGAAGATCCTAGGTAGAGGATTGGTAAACTAGATGGCGTTGTGGTGAAGGAAACTAGGCTTTTGGTTAACTAGTTGGACTAGTTGAGCTTAGAAATCTTGGAGTCTTCTACAAGCCAACTATACCCTGGAGGAGAAGTTGATAGAGAGGGTCTTGGAGATCCTAATAGGAGGAATATCCAAAAAAGAACAACCATTGGATGGTTGGATTGGTCAAACAAGAACCTAGGAGTGAGGAAAAGCTCTAGATTGTCAAACCCTCTGCATCATAGTGGTATCAGAGCCATAGTATCTTGGAGTTTGTGTATGTCTAGAGTGGAATGAATTGAAGAGGCAGACATCATGCCTCCTAAGGAAATGAGTAGGGATGCCATAGTGGAATTGTTTTAGGGCCTCTTGGAGAAGTCCAATGTGTCCGAGACAAAGAGAAAAAAGAAGGTCACTGAATGGGGAGATGAGAGTGATGGTGATGATGAATGTCAGTCAGAGGAGTCATCAAACAAAGGGAAAAAACCTAAGATGGACAAGGAACAAAAGGTATTCTTAGATGCCTTCAATTCCTTAAACAAGGATATCATGGAACACATACCATATTATTGTGGTAGTCTGAATGGAGAAGAGTTGTTGGATTGGCTAGAGGCCATTGACAACCAATTTGATTACAAATAAATATCAAAGGAGAAGAGGGTCAGCTATGATAAGGCTAGGCTCAAGGGAACTACATTGGTGTGGTGGAACATGATGCAAGATGATAGAGTGAGTAGTGGAAATAAAAATATTGCTTCTTGGGAGAGGATGAAAATCAGATTGAGGGCACAATTCTTGCCTACTGATTATGAAATTCAAATGTACCAAAAGTTGCAGAACTTAAGACAGATGGAGATGATAGTGAGTGGATATACAGAGGAGTTCCATAAACTAATCATAAGGGCTAGGAGACAAGAAGATGAAATGGAGAAGGTGGCAAGGTACCTAAATGGGCTAAGGCAAGGGATACAAGATGAGATTAGCATGATGGACCCTGATAGTATGCACAAATGTTTCCAATTGGACTTAAGAGAAGAGGACAAGGCTAGAAGGAGGAATGACTTCCATCAAAGAGGAAGAGGTGGCAGCAATAATAGAGGTTTTTAGAGAGGCAGGGGTAACTTTGGTAGAGGACAGAGCCCTAATAGACAAGAAGAAAATCAGTCCATGGATAGTGGTGGAGGAAACCAGTATAGAGGATCTTTCCAAAGGGGAGGATACAGAGGTATAGGAACACCAAGAGGTAGGTTCCAACCCCAAGGGAGGTCTAATTTAGTCTTTACTGGAAGATGTTATAACTGCAACCAAGTGGGTCACACAATCGACAGGTGTCCTGAGAAGGCTTCCTCATCTTCAATGGGGGACAGAAGAAATTAGTTGGTGTAGGAGGATGACACTCAAAGTGTTACTTCTCCCATCTCCAAGGTAGGGCCAGTATTGGATGGAGAAAACTTGATGTTAAGGAGAACCTTGTTGAAAGTGCCTAGCACTATAGAACCACCATAGAGGAAGAATTTGTTTAAAATAACTTGTACGTCTCATGGGAAGATTTGAAAAGTGATAGTGGACTATGTATCCACTAAGAATATAGTATCCATAGAGATGGTGGACAAATTGAAGTTGAGAAGGATACCTCATACCACACCCTATAAGGTTTCATGGTTAAATAAGGGTCAAAAAATAGTGGTAGATGAACAAACCTTGGTAGAATTTGAGATTAGAGAGTATAAGGACAAGGTCCTATGTGACATACTACCTATGGATGCATGTCATCTTCTCCTAGGGCATCCATGGCAGTATGATGTCAAAATAATGCATGATGAAGAGAAGAATAATTATGTCATCACCAAGCTAGGAAAGAAGTTCCAAATGGATCCATTGCAAGAACCCAATGAAGAGAAGCATGTGGGGACAAGTGTGATGTTATTGAGTGGGAAATATTTTTTAAAGGCCATGAAGAAGGAGAAAGGAGTCTATTGTGCAGTAGTGGTAAAACCAAAGGAGGGAACTAAGGAGAAAGTCAGTTTGCCACCAGAGATACAAGAATTGATGGAGAAGTACCATGACATAGTAGATAATGGTTTTCCAAGTGCATTACCACATATGAGGGAAGTGAGTCATCAGATTGACCTCATTCCTAGAGAAAATTTTCCTAACAAAGCAGCATATAAGATGACACCAAGTTAGAATGCAGAGATAGAAAAATAGATTCAAGATTTGTTGGATAAGGGGTTAATAAGGAAGAGTTTGAGCCCATGTGATGTGCCAATATTATTTACAACTAAGAAGGATGTAAAATGGAGGATGTGTATAGACTCCAGTTCTATAAACAAGATCACAATCATATAGAGGTTCCCAATGCCCTGGATAGAAGATTTGTTGGACAATTTAGGAGGTTCTTGTTACTTTTCTACGGTGGACTTGAAGTCAGGATATCACCAGATAAGAGTAAGTCTAGGTGATGAGTGGAAGACATCTTTTAAGACCAATGAGGCTCTATATGAGTGGCTAGTAATGCCCTTTGGCCTAAGTAATGCACCTAGCACATTCATGAGACTCATGAATGAAGTGTTAGTAGAGTTCATTGGTAAGTTTGTAATAGTTTACCTTGATGATATTTTGATCTTTAGAAGGTCCAAGGAGGAGCACATGAAGAATTTTGAGATGGTCTTAAGGAAGCTACATCAAGAGAAGTTGATGATAAATCAAGAAAAGTGTGAGTTTCTCAAAACTGAACTAGTTTACCTTGGTTTTGTGGTTGCTAATGGATGTATGAAGATGAACCCTGATAAAGTTAAGTCTATTTTGGAATGGCCAAAACCTAGGTCCATAGGGGATTTTAGGAGCTTCCATGGATTGTCCTCCTACTATAGGAAGTTTGTGAGAAATTTCAGTCAGGTGTGTGCCCCTATACTTAACACCATAAAAGGTGGTATTAAATGTAAGTTTGAATGGACAGTGGCAGAAAACCAAGGGTTTGAAATGTTAAAAAAGATAATTGTACAAATACCTACTCTTAGGTTCCTTAATTTTAATCAACTCTTTGTGGTAGAGTGTGATGCTAGCAAGTTGGCTATTGGAGCAATGTTAAGCCAAGAAGGACATCATGTGGCTTTCTTCTCTGAAAAACTTGAATGAGGCTAAAAAAAAGTACTCCACCTATGATTTGGAGTTATATGCTATGGTTCAAGTGCTTAAGAAGTGGAGACACTACCTCTTACCTAGGGAGTTTGTGGTCTACATTGATAACCATGCTTTAAGTTTCCTGAATGGGCAGAAAAATTTGAACCAAAGGCACATGAAGTGGGTAGAATCATTGCAGGCTTACACATTTGTTATAAAGCACAAGAAGGGGGTTAGCAACAAGGTTGTAGATGCTCTTAGTAGAAGAGTACTCACAATCCAAGAGATACAACTACAAAGTGTGGGAATGGATGATTTTAAATACCTCTACAAGGAGGACAAAGATTTCAAAGAAGCCTATGAGGCATGTGTGAATTTTTAGCAGGGGTTAAAGGTGGACTTCAATGAGTTTGTATTGTAGGAAGGCCTATTGTTTAAAGGTCACCTTATGTGTATACCTCAGTGCTCAATGAGGGAAAACATTGTGAAAGAGAAACACCAAGGAAGCTTGGGAGGCCACTTTGGAATGGATAAAACATTGGAGCAAGTGCATAGGCATTACTACTAGCCTAAGATGTAGACAGATGTTAGGAGATTTGTAGAGCAATGTCAGATTTGTCAGAGGGAAAAAGGACAAAGCAGCAACAGTGGGTTGTATCAACCTTTATCTATACCCCAAAGGCCTTGGGAGTGCCTTAGCATAAACTTTTTTTTGGGGTTACCAAAGACACCTAGGGGACATGACAGTGTATTTTTCATAGTAGACCATTTTAGCAAGATGGCACACTTCATTCCATTCAAGAAAACCAATGATGCTTCTCAAATTTTAGGTCTATTCTTTAGGGACATTGTGAGGATCCATGGATTGCCACTGAATATTGTAAGTGACAGAGATAGTAAGTTTGTGGATCACTTTTGGAGGACCCTCTGGAAGATGCTTGGAACAAATTTGTCTTTCTCTTTAGCCTATCTTCCACAATTAGATGGGTAAATAGAATTAGTGAATATGTCACTTGGAAATTTGCTGAGATGTTTGACTAAACAACATGGATAGTCATGGGATCACATCATTGGGCAGGTAGAGTTTGCATATAATGACTCCATTAATAGGAGTACAGGGAAGAGCCCCTTTGAAATAGTATATGGGATCAATCCTAGAGGGATATTGGAGTTGAGGGATCTCAGTTTGAAGGACAAGAGGAGTGCTCAATGAGAGTCATTTGCTAAACAAATGAAGGAGCTACATGATCAAGTCAATAATACTTTAGCAAAGCAAGTGGAAAAGTACAAATCCAAAGATGATCAAACTAGAAGAGAATTACAGTTCAAGGTTGGGGATCTAGAACTAGCCTATTTTAGGAAGGAAAGGCTACTCAAGGGTCAGCCTACTAAACTACTGATGAAAAAGATAGGGCCTTTGAAGATTTTGCACAAATATGGCAAGAATGCCTATGAGGTGGAGTTACCTCCTGATTTGGGGATCTCACCCATTTTTAATTTTTATGACCTATATCCCTACAAGGGACCAACACTAGACATAGGTCAATCCACTCTTATATATTTGGAGGATGATGATTGGGTGAAAGATTTGCCTACCCCAAAGCCATTGCAGTTGGAAAGTGTATTGGAAATAAAGAAGAAAAGGAAGGGTAACTACAATGAGTACCTCATCAAGTGGAAAGAACTACCTGAAGCTAAGGCCACTTGGATGATAGAGCTAGATATTCTAAAACATGGGGTCACCATTGAAGACCTCCTAACCCAAGGGACTTGAGTTATTTTTTCCAGGAGAGTATGGTGTAGGGAACCTACCTATTTGATGTTTTGATGTTGTTTAGGGTTGGATTAGGAGTTTGTGTGTGTGGTAGAATAATTTCCAAAAGGTTGGAAGCAATGTTAGTTTAACTTCATGTTTGTAAGGGCCTTAGTACTCATTGAGTGTTTTAGGACATCTTGGCTTCAAATTGTGAAAAGTTTCCAATTTAGTGAAACATGGGTTAGAGGTATGTTTTAGGACCATAAATATCCTATTTAGGGTCTTAGGATTCAACATCAATCATCAAGTTGACAAGGAAAGTCAAAATGCATCAAAATGCAAAAAGTTACTAGCAACCTTGAAAGTTGCTCGAGCAACTTTTGCAAGAAATGAAAAATGTAGTTAGAACTGATTGTAACTACCCATGCTCAGTATATGAGCATGGAATTGATTTTTTGGAGAGGTTAATGAGATTTGGAACTGAAACACTTAATTCTGACACCTCTATACGGATGTCTGTATCCACATTTGTGTAATCTGCACTGTATATTTGCTACTATACGGTTGTGTACGGATTGGCATAGGTGATCGGGCTCCATGTTAGTGTAGTGTTTTATTTCAGCTTCCATATGCAATAGATATTTTGGTTTGAGGTTTAGTAGGTGCTAAGTTTCAATTTTTTGAAGGTCACTGGTCTGACAGAGACAAAAATAGTGCTACCTAGTTAGAAATGGCTCTAACCTAAAATCCCTCCAGTGGAATTGTCTGAAACCATGGGGGAAGTAGGGTTAGGGTCTTTAGATAGGGTTTTGTTTTTATTTTTGGTTTTTTCATTGGATTTCACAGGCCAAAATTGAATCCCTATGGCTGACTAGTGAAACTAGGTGAGCCAGGATAGGGAGAAGGAAGGATTTGATCAAGCACCCATGAACTTTCGGGGAAGACTTAGTGACATTTTTAGATGCACTAGATAGTCTCCTAAAATTATTCTAAGGTGGTAGGAGGTGAATCCAAAGTTAGAGACATGTTTAACAATTTTTCACGTCGACTGGTCCAGAGGCCTAATTAATAGGCTATAATCTAGGGCTTGTAAGAAAGTGGGGTTTTGGGTGCTTTCATAGGTTAGGATTTTGGATTCTGATAGTTTTTGGTGATGGCTTGAATATTTTCAAGTTTTTTTTGTGGGGTCATTTGGATTTTTTGGGAGCAATTAGCCAAACTCGGTGAAAATAGGCCAACTAGGAATTGGGCAATTAGGCCTCCTAGTGAATTAGTGACCAATTGGATTGGTAAGGGGTCTTGGAGTGTTGGGATGGATTCTGAATGACCAAGAAAGGGTCAAGAAGTGTATTTGGAGTCTTGGTGAGTGTTTGAGAAGATCCTAGGTAGAGGATTGGCAATCTAGGTGGAGTTGTGGTGAAGGAAACTAGGCTTTTGGTTAACTAGTTGGACTAGTTGAGCTTAGAAATCTTGGAGTCTTCTAAAAGAAAACTATACCTTGGAGGAGAAGTTGGTAGATAGGGTCTTGGAGATCCTAATAGGAGGAAGATCCAAAAAAGAACAACCATTGGATGGCTGGATTGGTTAAACAAGCACCTATGAGTGAGGAAAAGCTCTAGATTGTCAAACCCTCTGCATCACTAACCTTCTTTTATATCCCCATATACTTATCCTTTCATCCTATCTTTCTATCCCCCATCTACTTATCCCATCTATTTTCCCCATCCCCACTTAGTCATGGATTTCATGTGCATCATCTTCCATCATCCCCTATTCTATTTGTTTTGTCATTGCATCCATCCTCGCTACTGCATTATCATCTCATTTCATCATACATTTGATAAATAGAATTTTTAGTAAAATCCATTATCATTTTAATTCATTTTATTATCATCTAGTTTCATCTTAAATAATATAGACTTGTTAGTCTATATTTTTCTTTATCATATACTCTCTTTTAATTAATATAGAGTTGTTAGTATCCATTATTATTTTTATCCATTTCATTATCACCTAGTTTCATTTTACATTATATATACATGTTAGCCAATCCATTATCATTTTCATCCATTTCATTATCATCTAGCTTCACCTTGCATAATATAGAGTTTTTAGTCTATCCATTTATATTTTTAGTCTTTTCATTAATAAACATCAACAACACAATCCTAGACTACTACACCAATAACACATTAACCACCACCTACACATTTTGTTTATTCTAAAATTGCACATATATTTTCTTTAACCCACATATCTTTTCAAGGGGACATCCTCATCCCTATCTTCACTCTCATCATCTTTCCTTCTAGTCTCTCCTTTGAATGGTGTGGTCATCTTCACTAATCTAACCATTTTGGCATCTTCCCTAATCTAACCATTTTTGTTCAATTTTTATTCCTTAATACTCTTTGAAATGATGCTAGTTTGTAACACCATCTCAAAGAGGGGAAAATGTAAACCCCCAAAATTGAAGACTTATGTTAGTCAGTTTAGCTCTATTCTATTAGTCATTTATATTAAATAAATAATATTATATTATTCAATTAATATTCTCTACTTTACTCTATATTTTATAAGTCTTGAGGTAATTAATTAATTTGATTATCTATCTCATACATCCTACCTTACCCTTTCTATCCCATAAATTAAAGAAATTTATTTATGTATTGGATCTCCCACATCTCGCATGTCACGTTATCTATTTTGTTTCCACTAGTCCTTAATCCTCACCTAATATCTCCCTAATCCTAATTAAGTGGGGTTGACCCATTACAAATTCCCACAAAATCTCAACCCTCACACTCAACCTTGAATACACCCCCTTTTGGAGAAGATCCCATTTACTTGGGTACATGGGTATTTCTTCCTCAAGTACCCAAAAATAATTTTTTATTCCTTTCTTCAATTCTTTTTTCCACAAATGATAATATTTAATTCTCATTGGTCTCATCAAGTATTGATCTCCCTCACATCCCACCTCTTGGTGTGACTTGACACCATCAGATGAGATGAGAGGACCAATTCATCCTCTACATTATATCTTCATCTTGCAATATCAACCCTCCACCATTTTCCTCAAAAATCATATATATCTCACCCTTCACCATTTTTATCTCTCTCACTTCTTTATCATTCAAGCATGATTATGTTGTCATGTTTTTGAGTGAGCACACATCTAACCGATTGTATTGGAAAAATCTACATAATGAGGAGTATAATGTAGTGAAAGTTTGTAAAATTTTATGTTCAATTTATCATGACTTGTCTAGGTGTTTGTTTAATTATATGTATTTCTTTGAGTTTTATTACAATTTTTGTAGAAACCTAAAGGTATCCTCAAATAAATATTTATCATTTACTTAAATATTTTATAGCACTATCCTAAAAAGTTAGAACCTATAATTAGATGCGCATTTGAGCCCTCTTTAGTATGTATAGGTTCCCACATTGATTTCACACTCTCCTAATGCTCATTGGACATTTAAATTAATATTATAGGTCTTGTGATAATTCAATTTCTTCAAAACTTGAGGTAATCCCTTATTTGTAAGTGTGTTCCTTTATTGTTTCTCCTCTTCAATCATTTATTAGCTTACATGGGCCCTATATTACCATTTGTGGTCTTTGTACCTTTTCCCAACCTAAAAATTAAATGTGCCTCAAAATATAGCATCTACCCTACCATCGCGACACCCAGTTTGAATTTGGGTTAATTCTCTTGGGAACAAAACATTTCAAACATTCAGTTACCACACTTTTTGGTCCAAATTTGGCCCAGAACCCTATGTCATGGTTTTAGTGAGAAATTAGATCTTGTGTTTGGCCTGGCTTAGTTTTAAATCAAAAAATGTAGGATGAGGTATATAAACACCATATCTCTCCTCATTTTTATATCCATTACTATTTTCAACCAACATAATCAAGAAGAAATCAAGCAATCAGATTTCAAGAGCATTCTCAACGTCTTCAAGCATCCAAGTCTTCAAATCTTCAAAGAATTCTCCTTCTCCATCAAGTATTATGGAAAACTAAAACACCCATTACGCAAGGATTATATTTCATGAATTTCTTTTGGGTTTATTGTGGAGTTCAAGTTATTTCATTAACACTTGTGATTACATCCACAAAATTATTGTGTCATCAAGGTATAAGGTGATTTACGAGTCAGATCTATCTTTTATTTCATCTTTCCTTTATGCAATTTCCTTTCATTTTTAAGGTTGATTCCAATATAGGGGTTTGACTAAGGAAAAAACCTTTAGCAAACCTTCTTCCTTTTTTTTTTTTGTGTAGGAATAGGTAACAAAAATTTCATAACTTTTGCAGATAAATCAGAACCAGACATAGCAGCCCTGCAATTTTCAGCCAAAAACACTAGGAACATATTAAAAACCATTATATAATAGGGAATAGAAAATTTCAAATAATCTTAAATTTGACTTGAAAATAGATATTAGCCTTGGGATCTCATATTAGTAGTTACAAGTGTTTTCTGGATTCCATCTGTTAGAAATTTAGATCTATTTCAGTATACTTCATATTTCATTTCCAAGTGCACATAAAGCCTCTTATATCTCCATCTTTATCTCATTTATAGACTCATAAATCTCATAATTATACATTTTTTATTGTATCTTTATCTCTCTTCCTTCATTCCAAGTAGCATAAGGAACTGAAACCCCTAAAGCATAGATATTGTATTGGCATCTTTTCCATAAAGGGGTTGTCAATCATATTTGCCTTGAGGAGGTTTAGTATTCTTATTGTTCAATAGGAGATTGGATTTATCCCCCTTGATCACCATTTATTATTGTATATTTTGGTGAACCTGGCTCATAACATTTGCACTTTTGGTTTGGGTTTTAGATCTTATTTGTATGCATTACATTATTTCATTTTATGCATCCATTTTTTAAAAAAGGACAGAAATTTTTTATATTGTTGTCTCTCATTTCATTCATTTAGAGAAATAAAATAAATTATATATTTTCATTCCATTTCATTTAATATAGGTCCTTTCATTCCTTGTTTGCACACATGTATATAGTTTCATACATTTTGTACATGTAATTTTGGTTTGTTCATCATAGGTATTTTCTATAGATTACTTTAATTTTTCTCTCCTAATGACCCTCCTTCTCATGAGGACATATTCAGACAAGACAATAATCCTTCTCTCAATGATCTCCCTATTTGGGATAAACCATTAGAAGATGATGTTGATTATTCTCTTTATATGTATCTCCCCCATGAGGTTACCTTAGTAATGGATATCTTGTGCATCTTTTTGTTCTGCAAGAGATATGCACAAGAAGAAGGTATTGATTATGGAGAAACCTTTGCACCCATTGCTAGAATAGAAGGAGTTAGAATCTTACTTTCTTATGCTGCATTTAAAGGATTCAAGGTATACCAGATGGATCTCAAATCTGGATTCCTAAATGGAATATTGGAAGATGATGTATACATTGAACAACCAGAAGGGTTTGTTGATCCAGACAAGAGAAACATGGTATGTAGACTGCATAAAGCCTTGTATAGATTGAAACAAGCACCTAGAGCCTGGTATGAAAGACTTCATTCCTATCTCATTAGCATAAAAATTGTTAGAACAAGTGAAAATAGAAATCTATATTTAAAAGAAGATACCGATGGTAATATTCTGATTGCTGAAATTTTTGTTGATGATATCATTTTTGGGGGAAATGAATTGTTATGCAAATCCTTTGCTAATGAAATGAGAAAAGAATTTGAAATGTCTACGTTTGGGAAGATCAAATTCTTTCTTGGTCTACAGATTCTTCAACAAGATGCAGGCATATATATCACTTAGTCCAAATACATCAAGAAAGTGTTGAAGATATTCAAGATGGAAGATTCCAAACCAGTTGGAACTCCTATGGAAACTGGATGTAAGTTGACAAAAGAAGACAAATCAAATGAGGTAAATCAAACCTTATATAGATATATGATTGGAAAACTAATGTATTTTGTTCATAGCAGACCAGATATAGCACATGCAGTTGGAATAGTTGCAAGATTCTCAGCTAATCCCAAAGAATCACATATGATTGTTGTCAAAAGAATTGTAAGATATCTAAAGAACACCGAGGACTATGGCGTATGGTACAAAAGAGAAGGAAAATTTGAGCTGCAATTCTATATAGATGTTGGTTGGGCTGGAAACATTGATGACCAAAAGAGCACAACTAGAGGAGCATTCTTCATGGGTGACAGACTTGTCACATGGATCAGCAAGAAGCAAGGATGCATATCTCAGTCTACTGCAGAAGCAGACTATGTGGCTGCAGCTGTAAATTGCTCCAATATTGCATGGATCAAACAGTTGTTGGAAGGTATGAATATGAAGATTATTGAACCAGTAATTATCTACTATGATAATACCAGTGCAATTAACATTTCTAATAATCTAGTCATGCATGCTAAGACTAAGCATATTGCTATCAAGTATCACTATTTGAGAGAACAAGACTAAGCAAAGGAGGTGATACTGGAATATGTTAAATCAAAGGAAAAATTAGCTGATATATTCACCAAGCCATTACCAAAGGATACATTTGATTACCTAAGACAGAGACTAGGGGTCCAACCCTTGTCTATCGGTCAGTAAGCTGACTAGAAGGTTGCATTAGCCTACACATAATCTGGAGATCATTCATTTTGATGCAAACACTAAGATGAACAACAACAGATACATCTGTACACAGTAAGGTACAAGTATGCACCGAATACTAGAGACATTGTTAAGCTGATAGATAGGGAAATTCAAGGAATATATTATATAAAGGGAAGGAAGATGATATAAAAAGTTTTTTTTTGGCATTGTTGTCAAAGGGAGAGATTATTTCATTATCATAATGGAGTGATTATGGAGTGATTGTCTCATTGATCAAAAAACATATTATATCATTATCCATAAAGAGAAGTTCTTGAGAAATAGAAGTAAGAGTTAATCAATATTCAAAGGGAGAGAAATTGATTACATATGAAATATCCATCTCAGGGAGAGAAGTAACAAAGGGAGAGAGTTCATACAAAGAGAAAGAATGTTGTCAAAGGAAAAAGAAACTATCAAGAAGAGGAACAATCAAAGTAGTGCACATATCAGAACAGAGACATTAGATGCTACATCTATCTAGTGAAGGGATTGAAGATTGAAAACAATCATTCTGCAAGAAACAAATCTAAGCTATATTTGAGCTTACCAAAAGCCAGACATTTGTAATAGTTACATTAGGAAAGATTGATGAAACTGTTATATTTCATATTGTATTAGTGATAGTATAGTATGATAATGTAGTATGTTTCCATCAATGCAAAAGGGAGAGATTGATGACATGTAACTGATTGAATGTTTGAAGATGTAAAGTTGATCACCAAAATGAAAAAAGATAATGCAAGACATTAAATCAGTTAATGGATTGTATTTTCATTGATGTCAACTTGATATAATCTAATCGGTTATAATCAAAGTGTCAAAGACTTCATAAAATTAGAGAGATAAAGGTTATTCTTTCAGTAATGCATAAAAGACAAGCATTCACTATGTGACTTCAAACACCTACAGCTAGTGGAATCTGACAGACAGAGATCACCGAAAGTCAAGTCACAGTGATGCCCAAGCAAGAACACCGACGAGCAGAATCACAAGCATAACCGACTATCAAAATCATAGTGTAAACCGATGGAGAAGCCCAAGGAGAACTGGAGTGTTGACCAAAGCTACAAAGAGTTAAAACACCAAAATAAATTTGAGTTCAGAAATAAAAAAAATATCTAGTTGGCAGAGCTAAAAGTAGACTTAACTGGTAGTTATCATTGTTTTCATTGACAAGATAAAGCCAAAGATAAGTAAAGGATTTAAAGTTGTTTTGTTGAGTTGGCAAGAAGATCTCTACGAGATTTTTTTTTTAAAAAGAATTTTTCTTTAAATCCGATTGGCTAAGATTGCAGATCATGCCAAGATCAATAAAATCAAAAACCTAACAATGGTGATATCATGTCTATAAAGAGACAACTTAATTCATTTCGAATAGAGGGTGAATGAATGAAAAAGAGGATGCTAAAGAGAAACTGATGAAGAGAAACTTCATACAGTCCTGATCAATCAAGCTGAGGAAAGAGCTAAAGTTTTATGCGGACACTGAGCAACAAAGCATAGCATCACCGAGTAGAACAATAGTGGAGCAAAGGTATCAAAAGGGATATATTGATTAGATTATTTTTATGAGCTAACAATAGATCTAAAAATCTACAAGTATAAGTTGTATATGTGAACAGATCATACTGCTTCAGTTTAACCATTGATTCAGAAATTCTCTTAACCGAGTGGGATTTAAAGATCCTTTCTATATTGAGATACATCCCAAAGAGTATCAAAAATTTTGTTCATGAAGATAGCATGAGATGTCAGATACCTATTAATAGGCCAAGAGAGTGTTTGATCAAGGAAGGTAGCATAGAGATGACTGATATCAAGTGACAAACTAAAATTTTAAATCCTCTAACAAGGTCACACCTAACAATGTGCTTGTAACATTTAACAGGGTTGGCTCTTTACCGAGCTCACTTTAGAAGAGTGAAAATTTTGGGTTACCGGTCCCAAGTGGTTTTTTCCCTTAACAGGGTTTCCACGTTTAAACCTTATTGTGTTTATGAGTCATTACTTTAGTGTTTTGCATTACACGTAGCTTAACTGGATGGATCGGTATACTCTATATAATTTACTATCTTTCAGTAAATTAACAGAGTGCTATTTGGAAAAAAATACAAAATAAGGTTTAACAAAGCATTTTGAGCAGTAGTAATTTGATAAGTATATATGAAGGTAACCATCTTATAGGACTGAAGATAACTAGAGGCTTAATATTGTGGTGCTAAGTTTTTGGCTTGATTAATAGGAATATTTTGAGGCTACTGATTCACCCCCTCCCCCTCCCTCTCATTTATTACTAACAATTAGTATTAGAGCTTGTCTGCTTAGAAAGGGAGTTTAACAGCTCAAGAAAAAGATCACAAGATGAACGAAAGAGATGTGCCCAAGTTGAATAAAGACAACTTTTCATCATGGCAAAGTAGAATAAGACTCCACCTATCAGGTATTGGAAATGATGCTACTCAATACCTTGATACTAAATATGTGTTGCCTACAGGACCTCACACTCTTGAGTAATTAAGAGAAAAGCATGAACATAATTTCATGATGATAGAACTTGCTTCATCACTCTCTGATGCTGAGTTTGAAGATGTCAAAACCTGCACCTCTACAAAGAAAATGTGGGATAAGTTGAAGCTGGTACATGGAGGAGATGCTAATGTACTAAGAGCAAAGGCAAAAATCCTTAGAGGAAGGTTTGATGACCTAAGGATGAAAGAAGGAGAAAATATCACTCAGTATAGCTGCAGAATCAAAGAGGTAGTCAATGCTATCCGAGGAGTTGGAGATGTACTTGAAGAGGAGATAGTTTTAAGTAAAATCTTAAGAACCTTACTATCTATATATGCTATTAGAGTTTCTTCTATTCAAGAAATGAGAGTAGTTGCAAACAATATAGTTACTCTAGATAGTCTGATTGGTAGATTGATTTCATTGAGATAAATAACTTTGATAATAGTGTCTTACCATCTATAGAATCTGCATTCAAATCTTCTTTGAAGATAAGTAACTAGAGCCATAGACATACTATTAAAAATGATAGCGAAAGTGATAATGAGGATAAAGGACTTGACGAGATTGAAGCACTAATGGAAATAAGATTGCAGATAGACAAAGGTAGATACAAAGGTAAATCACCACTTGTATTTTTCAATTGTAAAGAGGTTAGACACTTTGCTACAAGATGCCCAAATAGAAGAAAAGATGACAGAGGAAATGACAGATCATATGAGAAGAAGTTTGATAGAGGTGATAACACAGAATACCGAAGCAATTGAAAATTTGACAAAAGAGATACCCGAGACTACAAGGACAAAGGGAAGAAATCTTATTACCTAGTTGAAAACAGAGTTGATGAAACTACCACCGAATCAGAAGAAGACATTGAGATGGTATTTGTAGCCACGAAGGATGATTTAGATGAAAAAGAAAGGTATGTAGAAACTACACTCATATCTAAAGTTAGTAAGAATTATGGATAGATCATAGATAGTGGCTGCACTCACCATATGACCGGTGATAAAAAAAAGTTTGCAACTTTTAAATACTATAATGGTGGTTCATAAGAATGGGAAATGATACACCTTGTCCAGTTGAGGGTAAAGGAACTATAATGTTGAATAACCCGATTAAATGTGAAAATGCTTATTGGATAAAAGGATTGAATTATAATCTGTTGAATGTTTCATAGTTTAATAATACAGGTCACCGAGTGGCATTTGAAAATAAGAAGGCAAATATCTTCAATGAATCAGGAAGGTTGATTGGAACCGGTGAGTAGACAAAAGGTAACCTTTTTTTATCTTGACGACACTAACACCACTTGTTTGATGGCTAGAAACGAAGACATATGGTTGTGGCACAAAAGATTGTGTCATGTGAAATTTGACAACATGACAAAGATAAGAAACAAAAGGAATTTTAGAGGCTTACCAAGCATGACTAAGCCTGAGCATATCATGTGCAAGAATTGTCAAAAAGGTAAGAAGACAAAGTCTAGTTTTAGGAGTAAAACCCATACATCTAATGCAATTCTATAATTAGTCCATACATATCTATGTGGACCCATGAGGAAAAAGAGCTACTATGGAGATAGGTATTTTATTCTCTTTGTTGATGATTATTCTAGAATGATGACAGTCATGTTCTCAAAAGATAAATCAAAAGAATTCAAGATGTTTAAATGGTATAATGATATGCTAGAAAAATAAAGTGAAAAGAAATTTAAATGCTTAAGGTCAGATAGAGGAGGGGAATTTACTTCAGATGAATTCACTAACTATTGCAATGATCATGGAATTAAAATATATCTTTCTGCACCAAGAACACCATAGAAAAATTGAATTGTTGAAAGGAGAAACGTATCAATTGTTGACTGTGCAAGAACATTGATGATTGAGAAAATAATCACTCAAAATTTCTGGAGGGAAGCTGTCAGTACTATTATCTACATATTAAACATAGTACAATTGAAGAAGGACACAAAGAAGACACCCTATGAGCTTTGGTATGGTCATACACCCAATGTAAGTTACTTTAGAATCTTTGGAAGTCAATGTTATATTTTGAAAGATAATAGAAATGAAAAAATTGTCACCAAAAGTGAAGAAGGTATCTTTTTAGGGTATTCAACCAAAAGCAAGCCTTATAAATGTCTTAACAAGTCATCTAATAAAATCATTGAAAGTGCAAATGTGAAAATAGATGAATTTAGAGAAAAGAATGATAAGGAAAGTAGAAAAGAACCAGAAGACTACAATAGGTTTGTTTATACAGAACCAGAACACTCCACCCAAGCAATAGTGTATCACTCCTGAGAAACAAAACATTACACTCAAGCATCAGGCTGCAATTACCAAAAATCAGGAAAATCCTCAAGATGATGTTCCGAGCAATGGAGATCAGAAAAAAGGTCAAGAAGATGATCAGAATGATGAAAAAAGATTTGAAAAAAAACTTTCCAAGTATGTTAGAAGACATCATCCACAAAATCAAATCATAGGAGATAAGAAGGTTGGAATGAGAACAAGAAGTAAGTCATTGAACACTAGATGTTTACTTTGTGATTTTGAGCCTAAATCTGTTAATACTGCACTTGAGAATGAAGAATGGGTCAATGTTATGAATGAAGAAATAGAATAGATTGAAAAGAACAATACATGGAAACTAGTACCGAGACCAGATGAGAAAAATGTCATTGGTACCAAATGGATATTCAGAAACAAGCTGAATGAGAATGGAGAAGTCATAATAAACAAAGAAAGGTTAGTATGCAAGGGATATGCACAAGAAGGTATTTATTATGGATAAACCTTTTCACCTGTTGCTAGACTAGAAGGAGTTAGAATCTTACTTGCTTATGCTGCATTTAAAGGATTCAAGGTATACCATATGGATGTCAAATCTGCATTCCTAAATGGAATATTGGAAGAAGAGGTATACATTGAACAACCAGAAGGGTTTTTTGATCCAAACAAGAGAAACATGGTATGTAGAATACATAAAGCCTTGTATGGATTGAAACAAGCACCTAGAGCCTGGTATGAAAGACTTCATTCCTATCTCATTACCATAAAAATTGTTAGAACAAGTGAAATTGTTAGTAATATTCTGATTGCTGAAATTTTTTTTGCGGATATCATTTTTGGGGGAAATGAATTGTTATGCAAATCCTTTACTAATTAAATGAGAAAAGAATTTGAAATGTCTATGTTTGGGGAGATCAAATTCTTTCTTGGTCTACAGATTCTTCAACAAGATGTAGGCATATATATCACTCAATCCAAATACATCAAGGAAGTGTTGAAGATATTCAACATGGAAGATTCCAAACCAGTTGGAACACCTATGACAACCAGATGTAAGCTGAAAAAGGAAGACAAATAAAATGAGTTAAATCAAACCTTATATAGATCAATGATTGGAAAACTAATGTATGTTGTTCATACCAGACCAGATATAGCACATGCAGTTGGAATAGTTGAAATATTCTTTGTTAATCCCAAAGAATCACATATGACTATTGTCAAAAGAATTCTAAGATATTTGAAGAACACCGAGGACTGTAGCTTATGGTACAAAAGAGAAGGAAAATTTGATCTACGTGTCTATATAGATGTTGATTGGGCTAGAAACATTGATGACCAAAAGAGCACAATTGGAGGAGCATTCTTCATGGGTGATAGACTTGTCACATGGATCAGCAAGAAGCAAGGATGCATCTCTCAGTCTACTGTAGAAGCATAGTATGTGACTGCTGCTACAAATTGCTCCAATATTGCATGGATCAAACAGTTGCTGGAAGGTATGAATATGAAGATTCTTGAACCATTAATTATCTACTGTGATAATACTAGTACAATTAACATTTCTAAGAATCCATTCATGCATGCTAAGACTAAGCATATTGCTATCAAGTATCACTATCTGAGAGAACAAGTGAAAGAAAAGGAGGTGATATTGGAATATGTTCAATCAAAGGAACAATTAGCTGATATATTCACCAAGACATTACCGAAGGATACATTTGAGTACTTGAGACAGAGACTAGCGGTCCAACGCTTGCCTATGGGTCAGTAAGTTGACTAGAAGGTTGCATCAGCCTACACATAATCTGAAGATCATTCATGTTGATGCAAACACTGAGATGAACAACAATAGATACATCTGTACATAGTAAGTACAAGTATGCACCAAATACCAGAGACATTGTTATGCTGATGGATAAGGAAATTTAAGGAATATATTATATAAAGGGAAGGAAGATGATATAAAAAGTTTTTGTTTGGCATTGTTTTCAAAGGGAGAGATTATTTCATTATCATAATAGGGTGATTATGGAGTGATTATCTCATTGATCAAAAAAATAATTATATCATTATCCATAAAGAGAAGTTCCTGAGAAACATAAGGAAGAGTTAATCAATATTCAATGGGAGAGAAATTGGTTACATATGAAATATTCATCTCAGGGAGAGAAGTAACAAAGGGAGAGAGTTCATACAAAGAGAAATATTGTTGTCAAAGGAAAAAGAGACTATCAAGAAGAGGAATAGTCAAAGTAGTGCACATATCAGAACATAAACATCAGATGCTACATCTATCTAGTGAAGGGATTGAAGATTGAAAATAACCATTATGCAAGAAACAAATCTAACCTATATTTGAGCTTACTGAAAGCCAGACATTTGTAATAGTTACATTAGGAAAGCTTGATGAAACTGTTATATTTCATATTGTATTAGTGATAGTATAGTATGATAATATAGTATGTTTCCATCAATGCCAAAGGGAGAGATTGATGACATGTAACTGATTGAATGTTTGAAGATGTTAAGTTGATCATCGAAATGCAGAAAGATAATGCAAGTCATTAAATTAGTTAATGGATTGTATTGTCATTGATGTCAACTTGATATAATCTAATCGGTTATAATCAAAGTGTCAAAGACTTTAGAAAATTAGAGAGATAAATATTATGCTTTCAGTAATGCATAAAAGACAAGCATTCACTATGTAACTTCAAACATCGATGGCTAGTGGAACCTAACAGAATGAGATCACTGAAAGTCAAGTCACAGTGATGCCTGAGCAAGAACACCGACGAGCATTTCTGACAAGAAGAATCACAAGCATAACCAACGACCAAAATCATAGTGTAAATCAACAGAGAAGCTCAAGGAGAACTGGAGTGTTGACTGAAGCTACAAAGAGTTAAAACACTAAAATTAACTTGAGTTCAAAAATAGCAAAATATCTAGCTGGCAGAGCTAAAAATGGAGTTAACTGTTAGTTATCATTGTTTTCATCAACAAGATAAAGCCAAAAATAAGTAAAGGATTTAAATTTGTTTTGTCTAGTTGGCAAGAAGATCTCTGTGAGATAAAACATGAGTTTTTCTTAAAATATGATTGGCTAAGATTGCGGATCATGCCAAGATCAAGAAAATAAAGAACCTAACAATGATGATATCATGTCTTTAAAGAGAAAACTTGATTCATTTTGAATAGAGGGTGAATGAATGAAAAAGAAGATGCTAAAGAGAAATTGATGAAGAGAAACTTCATACAATCCTGATCAATCAAGTTTAGGAAAGAGATAAATTTTTCTGCTAACACTGAGCAACAGAGCATAGCATCACTGAGCAGAAAAAAATTGGAGCAAAGGTATCAAAAGGGATATATTGATCATATTATTTTTATGAGCTTACAATAGATCTAAAAATCTACAAGTACAAGTTGTATATGTGAACAGATCATACTATTTCAGTTTAACCATTGATTCAGAAAGTCTCTTAACCAAGCAGGATTTAAAGATCCTTTCTATAATGAGATAAATCCCAAGGATTATCAAAAATTTTGTTAATGAAGATATCATGAGATGCTAGATACCTATTGCCAGGCCAAGAGAGTGTTTGATCAAGGAAGGTAGCATAGAGATGCCCAATATCAAGTGACAAACTAAAATTTTAAATCTTCTAACAAGGTCACACCTAACAGCGTGTTTGTAACCTTTAACAAGGTTGGCTCTTCACCGAGCTCACTTCAGAAGAGTGAAAACTTTGGGTTACCAGTCCCAAGTGTTTTTTTCCCTTAACAGGATTTCCACATTAAAAATCCATGTGTTATTGTGTTTATGATTCATTACTTTAGTGTTTTGCATTACACATAGGTTAACTAGATTGATCAGTATACTCTAGAGAATTTACTATCTTTTGGTAAATTAATAGACTGCTATTCGGTAAAGATATAGAATAAGGTTTAACAAAGAATTCCGAGCAGTAGTAATTTGATAAGTATATTTGAAGGCATTCATCTTATAGGACTGAAGATAACTAGAGGCTTAATATTGTGGTACTAATTTTTTGGGTTGATTAATAGGAATATTTTGAGGCCATTGATTCACACCCCCCCCCCGCCTCTTAGTTATTACTAACACTCCCTATTTGGGATAAACCATTAGAAGATGATGTTGATTATTCTCTTGATATGTATCTCCCCCATCAGGTTACCTTAGTAATGGAAAATGATATTATAGTAGATGAAATTGATATGATTGTTCATCCCCTTAAGGACACTTTACCTTATATTATTCTTAATGATTTTCCTTCTACTAATGAAGCCTTCATGAGTGATGATACTTATCCTAATATGTTCCTGGTGTAGGATCACACCTAGCTCAAACCCCTAGGTCTTTATTTCTGGAATGTACTGACTCTAGCCAAGTTAGGAGAGTGTGTGTGGACCTTAGAAGGTCATTTACTCTATTTTCCCTAAGATGGATATGACTAGATCAATCCATGTCTAGATAGGTTGCTTAGTTGGTTTATTTCATTTTTTTGGGTGTGAGGTAGTTTGTAAGCCTCTAGAAATCCAACCAAGGCATCAGGAACCTTGGATAAGATGCTTGGTATCACTGGCACTCAGCTAACACAGCCAGCTTGGCTATCACTAGCAACTCAACCAACACTGGTGCCTAGCAGCTTGGCCAACACTAGTGCCTAGCAGCTCGACCAACACTGGTGCCTAGCAGCTCAGCTAAAACTAGTGCCTAGCAGCTTGGCCAACACTTGAGCTCAGTTTGTATTACTGTTGCTTGGAAATATTTTGTCGTAACGGCCCGTGAACAGCATATCTTGTCTTGTATGTGTAGTTTTAGCAGTTCCTAAAGAGATGCTTTTGAATATTTCAGTAGTTAGGGTTGTTTCCAAGGAGAGGATGGTTATTAATAACATCCCAAGTCTTTATTTTAGAGATGGAGAGAGAGAGTAGAGATTGAAGAAGAGGAGAAGCTACAAGAAAGTTAGAGATTTGTAGATTATTGTACTATTTTGTTTTTTTTCCACTAATGAGAAGTTGCAAACTGTGTGTTTAGTGGATATCAAGTTTCTTTGTGGTTCCTTTTGCATGCAAGTAGATTAGTTACTTTATTTTCTATTTTGTAAGTTGTTAGTTCTTCACCCGTTCTCGGTTGTAACCATTAATGGCCCCTCGAGGTTCCTGAATCCATGGTGAGAGTCATGTGTTGGGATGGAACTCAAGTGGAGCCCTTGTATATAGTTTTCATTTTGTTTTTGGTAGGAGTTGAAACAGGTGTGAATCTGGAGATCTTACCCTAGGTGAGCTCGGTAATAGTCTGGCTAGGGAAGAGAATGAAAGCAATGTTCTAAAAACATTGATTGAGTGAGAAAAATGAATCTATGTGTGTAGGTTCAATGAGGAGATGAATAGCATGTCGATGGGGACCGAGTCTTGAAGGGGAGGTAAATCTGATAGTGACTTACCTCAGTTTAGGGTTGTGAATACCCTAAGAGATCTAGGAGAAAGATCTCAGAGCAGAGCCAAGCTGGTCATGTAGCAGAAACAAGACTTCTATCCACATCATATTGGTATCAGAGCCCTAAAATATTTGGGTGTGTGTTGTTTGGATGTTATCTATAGGAACATCTATCGATTCATCCAAGATGGTGACAAATGCAAAACTCACAAAAGATGTGGAAGAGAAAAAGGAGGAGAATAGACTCTTGAAGTAATAGTTCACCAAAATGGTGACTAAGTTGGAAGAAGTGAAACTTAGGACTCCAACAATCAGTGAATGGATGAGAGAAGCTGATGGAAAGGGTAAAGCAGTGAAAGAGGAAGACATTATACCAGAGCCAGACCCTATGCTTCAAGAAGATCCATTCTTGAAAGCATTGAAGGCAATGAGTGGTAAGTCCTTAGAAGGTGTGCCTCTATTTAGTGGCAAGATGGAACCAAAGTTAATCATTTAATGGATAGAAGATCTTGAAAATCACTTTGACTATGATAATGTGACCAAAGATCAAAAAGTAAGGATAGCCAAAACAAGGTTGAGAGGAACTACTCTCACTTGGTGGAAGTTTGTCCAAGATGAGAGGACTAAAGAAGGAAAGAACCCCATAACCAGTTGGAAAGGTATGGTGGCCAAGATGAAGGAAAATTACCTTCCTGATGACTATGAAGTGCAGTTGCACAAAAAGAGATAGAATCTTAGACAAAAATATTTAGAAGTCAATTCCTACACTGAAGAGTTTCACAAGCTATGCTTAAGGTCGCATGTGATGGAAGAAGAAATCCTGAAAGTGGCTAGGTACCTGAATAGTCTCAAGTGGAGTATCCAAGAGGAAATTAGTCTCTTAAACCCCAAGACTGTACACCAATGTTACCAGCTAGCCCTCAAGTTGGAGGAAAAATTCAAGAAGAAGCAAGATTCAAATAGCAGAGGAAGAGGAAGAGACAACAGAGGTCATAGAGGAGGATATGGAGGAAGAAATCAGAGTGAGTCCAAACTCATTGAGAATCTATGAGAATCCAGTAACACAAGATGTGGTTATAACTATGGAAGAGGTTCAAATACTAGTTCAAGAGGAAGAACTAATAACCAAGGAAGAGGATCTTACTTCTCTTCAATGAAGTGTTACAACTGTCAGCAAATTGGACATCTTGCATATCAATTTCCTGAAAAAGGTTCTACTTATCAAGGAGGTGGAAAGAGACTTATTTATGTCCAAGAAGAATCAAGTTGCAGCAACAAGTCATCTAGGGTACCATTAGAATAAGAGGAAGGTGAGAACCTCATGATAAAGAGGACCTTAATCAGAGAGCCAAGCAAAGAAGAACCAAGCCAAGGAGAGAAATCTTTAGAGTGAAGTGGAAGATCATAGGGAAGGTGTGTAGAGTCATTATTTATTTAGGCTCAACTAATAATATTATTAGTGAAGAGGTAGCCACCAAGTAACATTTGAAAAGGATTCCACATGACAACCCATATAAGGTCACATGGCTCAACAAAGGACAACATGTGTTTGTAGGGGAACAAGCTTGGGTAGAATTCACCATTGGCAAGTATAAAGATAGAGTTCTATGTGACATTCTTCCCATGGATGCATGCCACCTTCTACTTGGAAGGCCATGGAAATTTGATAGGCAAGCCATGCATGATGGAACCAAGAATGCATACTCATTCAAGAAAGATAGAGTGACTTTCAAAATTCAGTCACTAATAAAAGAAGGAGAGATGAAAACATCAAGTCCAAGTGTGCTCATGGTTGGTGAGAAGGAGTTCTTGAAGACTCTAGGAGAAGGAGAAGGAGTTGGATTTGCTTTAGTATTGAAGCCAAAAGATGAATCTGTTGTTAAGAAATCAGAGATACCAAATGAGGTAAAAAAAATACTTGAAGAGTATAGGGATATTGTGAATGATGGCCAGACCACTCCCCTACCTCCTAAGAGACTTGTTAGCCACAAGATTGACTTCATACCAGGAGCTACCTTACCCAAAAAACCTGCCTATAAGATGACCCCTCAACAAAATGAGGAAATAGGCAAACAAATCAGTGAGTTATTAAACCAAGGCCTAATTAGAAAGAGCATAAGCCCATGTGTAATCCCTACTATTTTAGCACCTAAGAAAGGAGGAGCTTGGAGACTTTGTACTAATTCTAGAGCCATTAATGGAATCACCGTTGGGTATAGGTTCCCAATACCCAGAATTTAAGACCTAATGGATTGTTTAGGGGAGGCAAAGTACTTCAGCAAAATTGACCTTAAGAGTGGCTACCACCAAATCAAGATAAACGAAGGAGACGAATGGAAGACATCCTTCAAAACTATAGAAGGTTTGTATGAATGGCTTGTAATGACATTTGGCTTGTCTAATGCTCCCTCAACTTTTATGAGGCTTATGAATGAGGTATTGGTAGAATGCATTGGTAAATTTGTTGTTGTCTACCTAGATGACATTTTAGTTTTTAGCAGAACTAAGGAGGAGCATATTA
>MU223383.1:2863561-2897046 GCA_018584345.1 Thuja plicata | reverse complement strand
ATAAGCCAAGAAGGAAGACCAGTAGCTTTCCATAGTGAGAAGCTAAATGATGCAAAGAAGAAGTACTCTTCTTATGAATTAGAGTTGTATGCTCTAGTCCAAGCACTCAAGAAGTGGAGGCACTACTATTTGCCAAAGGAGTTCATAGTATATACTGATAACCAAGCTCTTATCTTCCTTAACTCTCAAGAAAAACTTAGCAGCAAACACATGAAGTGGGTGGAGTATCTACAAGCCTACACTTTCAATATCAAGCATAAAAAGGGAGTACAGAACAAGGTTGTTGATACATTGAGCAGAAGGCTTCTCATAGTCCAAGAAGTTCAGCTACAAAGCATAGTTATTGATAGCTTCAAAGACCTATATGTTGAAGATGAAGATTTTGCTCAAATCTACAAGGTATGCAAGGAGTTTAAAAACAACTTTCATGGTGATTTTTCTGAATATACTTTGCAGAATGATTTATTGTTTAAAGGAGGTCAGCTTTATGTTCATAAAGGGTCTATGAGGGAGAATTTGATTTAGGAAAAAACATAATGGAGCACTTAGTGGTCATTTTGGAGTCAGTAAGACTCAAGAGCTAGTCACTAGGTTCTATTTTTGGCCTAGAATGAATAGAGATGTTAGACAGTATGTTGAGAGTTGTGTAGTGTATCAAAAATAAAATGGTGCATCTTCCAATGTAGGTCTTTATCAACCACTTCCAATCCCAACCAGACCATGGGAATGCATAAGCATGGATTTTGTAGTTGGTTTTACAAGAACAAGGTAGGGATATGATAGTATTTATGTTGTTGTGGATAGATTTAGCAAGATGGCTCATTTCATACCTTGTAAGACTATTAATGATGCTTGTAAAATTGCTTAGTTTTTTTTCAGTGGAGTGGTGAGGATCCGTGGACTCCCACTCGGTATTTTTTCAAACAAGGACACCAAATTCATGAGCCATTTTTGGAAGACCTTATGGAAAAATCTTGGCACTAACTTTTCTTTTGGATCTGCCTACCATCCGCAGACAGATGGCCAAACAGAGGTGGTCAATAAAAGTCTTGGTAACTTTCTAAGATGCCTCAAAAAGGAGTATGGTCAAGCATGGGACCAACTCATTGGACAAGCTGAATATGCATACAATGATATAGTGAACAAATCAACTAGTAAGAGTCCTTTTGAAATTGTTTATGGCTTTCACCCAAGAGGGATTTTTGAACTTAGAGAATTGAAGGAAGGAATTCATGGTAGTGGATATGCTAAGGAATTTTCTAATTCAATGAGAGAAGTCCATGAAAGTGTGAGAAAGAACTTGATTGAAAATGCTAAAAAGGTAAAGCAAAAGGTGGATCCATCAAACAGGGATGTTCAGTTTTAGATTGGAGACTTTGTGATGTTACACTTGAACAAACATAGGCTGCAAAAATATGTTCCTCACAAGCTACAGATGAAGATGCTAGGTCTGTGTAAGATACTTTTAAAGTATGGGAACAATGCATACAAGGTGGATATTCCTGAATACATTGGGTTGTCACTAGTTTTCAACATTGCAGATTTGATAGCATACAAAGGACCAATTCAAGATACTGATCAGAACCTTCAAGAGGTAATACAAGAGGTAAAAGATCTAAAATTAACCCCTACTCCATCTATGACATCTGAAAAGATACTAAACTCAAGGGTCTACAAGAAGACTAGGAACAAAGACTACATGGAGCACCTTGTCAAATGGCATGAAAAAGAAGGATGTTGATGCTACTTGGATCAGAGACACAAACTTCAAGAGGTTGGGCATTGATCAAGACATGCTCAATCCAAGGATGGATTAACCTTTCTTTTGTCTGGGGGAGTATGGTGTAGGATCACACCTAGCTCAAACCCCTAGCTCTTTATTTCTGGCATATACTAACTCTAGCCAAGTCAGGAAAGTGTGTGTGGACCTTAGAAGGTCATTTGTTCTATTTTCCCTAAGATGGATATGACTATATCAATCCATGTCTAGATAGGTTGCTTAGTTGGTTTCTTTTATTTTTTTGGGTGTGAGGTAGTTTGTAAGCCTCTGGAAATCCAACCAAGGCATCAGGAACCTTGGATAAGATGCTTGGTATCACTGGCACTTGGCCAACATAGCCAGCTCAGCCATCACTAGCAACTCATTCAACAATGGTGCCTAGCGGCTTGGCCAACATTGGTTCCTAGTAGCTCGGCCAACACTGGTGCCTAGCAGTTCAGCCAACACTGGTGCCTAGCAACTCACCCAACACTGGAGCTTAGTTTGTATTACTGTTTCTTGGCAATATTCCATCGTAACGGCACGTAAAAAGCTTATCTTGTCTTTTATGGATAGTATGGTTAATTGTAATGGTTCCTGAATAGATGCTTGCAAATATGTGGGAAGTTAGGGTTGTTTTCAAGGAGAGGATGGTTATTAATAACATCCCAAGTCTTCATTTTAGAGATGGAGAGAGAGTAGAGATTGAAGAAGAGGAGAAGCTACAGGAAAGTTAGAGATTTGCAGATTATTGTACTATTTTTTTTTGTTTCCAGTAATGAGAAGTTGCAGACTGTGTTTTTTGTGGATATTAAGTTTCTTTGTGGTTCCTTTTGCATGCAAGTAGATTAGTTACTTTATTTTCTATTTTGTAAGTTGTTAGTTCTTCACCCGTTCTGGGTTGTAACCATTAATGTCCCCTCAAGGTTCTTGAATCCATGGTGAGAGTCATGTGTTGGGATAGAACTCAAGAGGAGCCCTTGTACATATTTTCCCTTTTGTTTTTGGTAGGAGTAGCAACAGGTATGAATTTGGAGATCTTACCCTAGGCGAGCTCGGTAATAGTCCAGCTAGGGAAGAGAATGAAAGCAATGTTATGAAAATATTGATTGATTGAGAAGAATGAATCTATGTGTGTAGGTTTGGTGAGGAGATGAATAGCATGTCGATGGGGACTGAGTCTTGAAGGGGAGGTAAAGATGATAGTGGTTTACCTCAATTTAGGGTTGTGAATACCCTAAGAGATCTAGGAGAAAGATCTTAGAGCAGAGCCAAGTTGGTCCTGTAGCAACAACAAGACTTCTATCCACATCAGTTCCCCATTTATGAGGATATTTTGGAGAAAGAGGAATTTATAAATACCTTTCTTGATATCATATTACCTTCATTTGACATCCCTTTTAGAGATGAAGCATTGATGGAAGTCCCTAATCCCTATTCTAAAGATTTTCCTACCCATGAGGACACCTTGGAAGAAGAGGATAATATCATTACTACTTTCCTTGATGCTATCCCTTCTACCAATTAAACCATGAATAATCAAGAGCTTGATCAAGTCAATGTTTTTGGGTACTGAAAATCCTAAGGTTTTTTCTCATCTTCATCATGATGCCCCTCCACCTCAAATAAACCATAAATTATGGTGAAAGGTGCTCAACAACATGACCAGAATGTGGTTTCTAACACTTATAAAAGAAGAAGCAATAGACAAGCTACAAGTTTAGTTGTTCCTCCTTCTCTCGTTGCTTCTCAACCAGTGCTTCTTCATGTACCCTATCTTCCTCAAAGTCTTGGAAAATAATATGATTTATTAGAACAACTCCATTTTACTCATGCAATCATATCGCTCTGAGTGCTTCTTCAAATTTCACTTATATATCATGAAGCATTGCAACAAGCCTTGAGAAACATGATTGTCCCACCTCTTGTGCAAGCTAATATAAATTCCATATAGGAATGCATGAACGCTAATAAATCTCAAATTGTATTTTCTCAAGACTATTTTTATCCTAAGGAAATTCAAGATCAACATGATTCTCTTATGGCTATTGTCCTTATTAATGGTAATATTATTTTAAGAACTTTAGTTGATAATCAATCCGGTCTTAATGTGTGTAGCATTGATTTTTTGTATAAAACTAGGGTGGATGTTTCATCAATTAAACCTGATTCTATTCATATATGTGGATTTGATAATATTTCTAAACAAACCTTGGGTATTATTACTTTACCTATTAATGTAGGTCCTATTATTTTACCTACTCCTATTCATGTCATGCTCGATGCTCTTAATTTCAATCTTCTCTTAGGAAGACCATGGTTATATTCTATGTTGTTCCTTCAATACTTCATCGTAAATTGAAGTTCATTTATAACAATATCATGTATACCCTTATTGTTGATGATAAATCACAAAGTTGCTTACGAACTGAATCTGAATCTTCATCCATTCCTACATCATTTTAAAAAAATCATCTCCTCCTAGAAGTTTACTTTTAGAAGATGATTAGGGGTCATTAGACTTTATGTCATCTTTTATGTGTGGATACCAAGTTCCTAATTTTAACACGGGACCATTTAAAGACCCTAGTGTGTTATTTGATTAACTTGATTCTCCTCACATCTCAACTACTAATCTTCAACATGGTTTGGGGTACATTAAAAATAGTGATGAGAGTCATGAGAAACCTATCACGCACTTTCCTCTTCAATGGTTTTTTTTCCAACCTCCTTTGTCAACATCCCTTTCCTTATTATATAACACTTCTTTTAAGTCTAGATTTAATCAAGAAATTTTTTTCCTAACCTTATTCATTCTAAGTTGATTACTTGACCTAAACAAAAGAAGAAGCATATTAAAAATCTTTTGAATCTTCCCTTTTACATGTATCATCGATATCATGACCATCCTACTAATGAATGTCAACCTTTACATTACAAAATTTAGAAACTCAATGATTATGATATTATTCATATATTGCAATGAGTTAATTTTTAATTATGATTAATTTGAATAACATTTAAGTTCCTTATATTATGTTGCTCCACACTATGTGACATTGTTAGCCTATCCCTTGGGGTCTCATTTTCACTCATGGTGGTACAACTTTAGGTGTGATCATACTTTGCAAGTAACATAATAGTCCTCAATCTCATTCTTGTCCCTACACTTGGGGGTCAAGGGTAGTATTTCAATCTCTCTCATCCTTTCTAAGGATCCACGTTTCCCTTGGTTAAATGGCATTTTTTTATTGTGTGATAACCAATCTTACATAGAATTGTTTATTTACAATAGGGATTATCTTATACAAGAGGTATGTATCATTGATTATAACCTCTTATTTATTTGCAATTGGGTATCCATGGTAAAAAAATCCCTTACTTTTGAGGCTAAAAGTGTGTCATTCTTCATTAAGAATCCCTTTACCTAGAAAAGGGGAAGGTGTGAATTCTTCCCTTCTTGTTCCAGTGCTCTTTTCAACATTTTTCAAAAGGATCCCTTTACACTTTTTGCACTATATCTATTTGCATTCATCCCTTCCTTGACCTCATAGGAGCTTTGACCTCTTCGGCATGGACTAGGTGTTGCTTGTGGGATACATCCTTGGTGTTAATGGTGCTTTATCCTTGTTTATTGTTTCCTTAAGATGTCAAAATAATATTATTTTTTCATGGTAAGGGTGGGGATATATAGCCTCCTTATTCCAAATATTCTATTTACTCTAAGCATTTTAGGTATAGTACACTAGAATAATACAACTTTATAGTGAAATATCACTATCCTTTATACATATTTTGGCATATTTCCTTGGATATAATGCTTTCCTTGGTTACCCTTAGGATTTTTTGAACTATCATAACATAACTTTATATCCCATTTGACCTCCCTTTGCATGAATTTTCAATATTGATTGACTAACATAACATAACTTGCTAGACCATTTGACCTATCATTTTCATGGTTTGACTAGAATAACACAATTTTATAGACCATTAAACCTTTCATTTGCATAAATTTTCATGATTTGAATAGCATGCACTAAACCATCAACTCCCTCTTTATACTCTCTTCGATGGGTGGAAATAGAATAACACAATTTGCTAGACCATTTCCCCCTCTTCTCTCTCTTTCTTATCTCTCTCATGGATCACCTAACACAACACAACTAGCTAGCCTATGTCATCCATGGTTGTCTCTTTATCTCCTCCATGATTCCATAACATAACACACTTTTCTATTTGATTGGATCGTGGAGTATTTCCTTATCTTTAATGTGTGCTCTTTCTCTTTTTGTGTGGCCACTTGTGCTTTTGCAAAAACTTTCCAAGTGTAATGCTAGTGGTGGAGACATTTTATTTACTAATGTCTCTTCAACTACTTGACTTGGAGCCTCAGTAAGCTTTAGGCTTTGGTCTTTTTTTTATGTGTCCTTACACATGGATGTACAATTTAAGATCCTTGGTTTGGGGGCTTATGTCCTTAAAATTAGTGATATCTTGTCTCTTTGCATTTTTCCAATGATTACATCTTCATCTCTTTCTCTCTCTTTCTTCTACTTTACCATGAGCATGAGGTGGACACATACTCCTACTAAAGTGGAGGCTAAATGTACCATACAAAAAAGTTAGCATATATAATTAGATGCTCATTTTAGCCCCATTTTAGTATGTATGGGTTCCCACATTGATTTCATGCTCTCCTAATGCTCATTCGATGTTTAAATTAATATTATAGGTCATGTGCTGATTCAATTTCTTCAAAAATTGAGGTAAGCCCTTATTTGTAAATGTGTTCCTTTATTATTTCTCCTCTTCAATAATTTATTAGCTTACGTGGGCCCTATGTTAATGTTTGTGGCCTGTGTACCTTTTCCCAACCTCAAAATCAGCTATGCCTCCTAATCTAGCATCTACCCTACCATCCCAACACCTATTTTGAATTTGGGTTAATTCTCTTAGGACATAATGTTTTAAGCATCATGTTCCCGCATTGTTTGGCTCAAATTTGGCCTGAAGCCTTAAGTTGGGGTTTTAATGGGAAATTGGATCCAGTGGTCAGCCTGGCTTATTTTTTAATCCTAAATGTAGGATGAGGTATATAAACACCCTATCTCTCCTCATTTTGGTATCCATTACTATTCTCAGCCAACATAATCAAGAAGAAATTAAGAAATATGATTTCAAGAGCATTCTCAAGGTCTTCAAGCATCGAAGTCTTCAAGTCTTCAAAGCATTCTCCTTCTTCATCAAGTATTGTGTAAAACTACAACACTCATTACACAAGGCTTATATTTCATGATTTATTTTTTTCATTTTTGTGGAGTTCAAGATATTGATTTAACACTTGTGATTACATCCAAAGAAAAATTGCACCATCAAGGTATAAGGTGATTTATGATTCAGATCTAGCTTGCATTTCATATTTCCTTTATGCAATTTCCTTTCATTTTTAAGGTTGATTCCTAAATAGGGTTTTTACTGAGGTAATCCCCTTTATCCAACCTTCTTCCCCATTTTTTTGTGTGCAAGAATAGGTGATGAAGCTATTGGAACTTTATAGACAGATCGAAACCCAACAAAGCAGCCCTGTAATTTTCAGCCAAAAACACTAGGAACATATTGAAAATTTTTCTATACCTAGGAACAGAACATTTAAAATATTCTATTCCCTGCATTTTAAGCTAAAATTTGACTTACAAATAGGTGTCAGCCTCAAGATCTTAGATTAGTAGTTACAGGTATTTTCAAGATTTTGTCTGTCACAAATTCAAATCTATCTCAACATACTTCCTATTTCATTTCTAGGTGCACATAAATCCTCTTCTATCTCCATGTTTATCTCATTTATAGTCTCAACAATCTCATAATTGAAGTTTTTACATTGTATCTTTACCTATGTTCTTTCATTCCAAGTAGAAAAAGGAACCAAAAGCCCTAGAGCATATATGTTATATTGACATCTTTTCCATGAAGGGATTACTAATCATATTTTCCTTGAGGTTGCATATTCCTAATTTTCAATAGGAGATTGGATTGATCCCCCTTCATCACCATTTCTTATTGTACATTTACCATTTTCCTATAGTGTATTTAAATAAATATTTTAATTTGTTTAATTAATTTTGTAACCTCTTCCTCTATTAATTAAATAAATATTTCTATTTATATAATTAATTTATTAACCTCTTCTTTCTTATAATTATATTTTATTATTTATTTAATCATCCTAGTCCCACTTTTTTTTAAATATTAACTAAGTAAATGCTCTTTTTTATTGAATTAACTCATAATACTCTTCTCTCTAATCATATCCCTCTAACTTTTTCTCATTGATTACAATCCAAATTTTTAGTCATGTGACAAGTGTCTCATTCCTCTTTTCTCTCTCCTCCACACATAAAGGTTTTCCAAGCTTAATTATGTCTATCAAAAAGTCAATGCACATGTTAATCTCATCCCTGCATTCATTTAACCGCTTGATCTTATTTATTTTCCTCACACCTCTTATTATTGGCCATTCAATTTTTTACCTCTTAATCTAATCCCTTGACTCTCTTAAGAGACTTCTACAAAAGAGAAATTTTCCTTGGATTTGGGTTAACTACAATCTACATGCTACCCCTACCTGCATGTTGTCATTGTTTCATTGTTATCACATTGAGTTCTTTCCTACATCATCCAACAACCATGCTTTACTCTTTCACATTATCTTGTGCTAGTACTTAATGCTAAGAGCAATACTATTATCTACAAGGTTTTGAAATATTAAAGAAAAATGGAGTCAAGCTTATTAATGTGTGCGAAGGTAAATTTGGATTATTTTATTTGCATATACTTGATTTAGAGCTCTATTGGTGTTTCAGATTTTTTTGTAAATTCTAGGCTTGTGGTTGGGTTGCTCATGAGTTTACAATAGATTTATGTTTCAATATACACTTTTTCCATTTCATTAAACATGATTTTATACGCACAGCTTCAAAGAGTACTTAAAACAAATTTATTTTGAGAAAATACCTAGATTAAATAATAAAACTAGTGATGTCATGGCTACTATCAGATTCATATTAAATATTCCACATACTACTTAATATTGTGAGTTCTTTGTGGAATGTCTCTTAATCCTAATTTTGAATTCCAAAATCAAAACTCATTTGTGAAATCATTAGTCGTAACCTACCTTGGTACCATAATATTTATACTTTCCTTCACAATAATATTCTTTTTTTTACCTATTGAACACACAAAAGAGAACATTTATCCTATGCTCATCTCATTTCACTATCTTTAGTGATATACTATACCAAAGGGGTCTCACTTTTACCCTCTTTAGATGCCTTGACTTGGGATAAGCCCCAAATTCCTCATGAGGGGCACTAAGGTAGTTGTGGGGCACATTCTAGTGGAACCAACCTTGCTAAGAGGTTATTATCAGTAGCATACTACTAAGCTACCCTTGAACAAGATGATTAATTTGTTAGGATCAAGAAACACTGAGAGGGGGGGTGAATCAGTATTTTAGTACTTTTAATTAACTTTGAGCAATTCAAACTTAACCGTGCAATGACCTAAATGAAGAGAACATGAGAATAAAGTAAAATACTCATAACACCATGATTTTTTCACAAGGAAACCATGTTAAGGGAAAACCCTGGTAGGGATGGAACCCAAAAATTATGCACTAAGAGTATAATGTCCATGTTAGGAGACCTAGCCCTGTTAGGAGCTAAATATTACATTTATTACAAATCCTTGTTAAAGGATGCAAACCCTGTTAGGAGTAATACAAGGAGCTCACTTCTTTTATAACACAAAACTATTTCTATTCAATTACAAAAGAGAAACTATACAAGCATTTTCTATGCTTAAGTAGTTCCAATTATAGCTCATAATATCCTCTGCATTATTCTAATGTCATAATGCATTCACCTACCACTTCCATATCATCTCATTTCAAAATCTATCTACTTATATACCTAATATCATAATATCTCCAATCATCTCACAAGTTGATGCAAGGAGGGTTAGTAATAGGGGCCAAAATCACTCCCAAGTACCAAACTAGCTTGCAGATACAATGCGGAAGCAACAACACATAGAGTGGGAGAAGAAACAGCAAATATCTTTCACTAATTGATCAAACTCATTACATGTTAGGATGTAAGGCTTTCTCGGTTTCAGCCATATAAATTCAATTAATTACAAAGTGATCTTCATACATGCAAGGTCATAGACCTGCCTTTCAATATCTCAATAGTTAATCTTCTATCAAAATCTACTATCTTCCCCTGAATTGCCACCTAAAACTAAGAACAAAGAAACAAATATTTACAAGAATCCACCAAAGAGGTCGGCACTCAAATCCCAAAGAGAGACCCAGATTTAGGTCCACATAGATCCCAATGAGAGACCCCACATTAATTATGCCACATAAATTAAATGTAGAAGTCGGCCAGATCAGGATAAAAAACTTGGGAAGAGCAACAACAACCACTCGGTAAGATGATACCCGAGAAATAGGAATGACTCGGTAAGAACATAACTGAGCGATAGAAAACCAACTCATTAAAAGCATAACCGAGCAATAGAAATCAACACACAATGAGACCCATCGTAAAGCAAGACATTAAGACTACCCAAGTAATAGGGTAACTGAGCACTTCACTGAGAAGTCTCCAAACAAGCTAAAGAACAAAAGAAAACATATTTTGGTTAAGCAGGATTGCCAAGGACCCAGGACGATCTTGCATCAGACACCTGGGGTTAAAAGAAATGATTCCCTGAATCATGTATCAGGTCCAACTTGAAATGAATCCAACTTATATTGAGAAATCCAAGATGAGTCCTCAATTGTTCTGTTCTTCCATTTTACCAGATACTCCATGTACTCCTTTCCTCTTGTACTTCTGCCAACTCTTTGTTTCAAGATCTGTTCAACTTCTAGTATTTATTTCTTAGGATAATCACTTAGTACTGGCACTTCTTCATTAGGTTCATGATATTCATACAAGTCTGAAATGTTGAATATAGGTGATATATCCATGTCATTAGGTAACTCCACTTCATAAGAATTTCCACTGTCAAATCTTCTCAGTATTTTTCAAGGACCAAATTTCTTCATCTTCAATTTACCATATGTTCCAATAGGAAATCTGTCTTTCTTCAACTGAACCATTATTGCATCACCAAATTCAAAAATTTTATGTCTCCTTGATTTATCTGCACTATCCTTGTACTTTTGATTACTTTTCTCCAGCTTTTGTTTTATATCCTCATGCAATATCTTCATGAATTTGGAAAATTCTCCTGCTTTAGCACTCCTTTTCTCTTCTCCAACAATAATTCTCAAGTCTACTATACCTCTCAGTTGTGTGCCATGAACAATATCAAAAGGTGTCTTTTTAGTACTTCTATTTACTGAACTGTTGTATGCAAACTCTACTTGTGCCAACATCAAATCCCAATTACTTGGTGCATCTCCAACTAAACATCTCAAAAATTTACCCAAACTTTGTTTGTCCATCATTCTATGGATGAAATGTAGAACTATACTTCAACTCAGTATCCAAATTCTTCCAAAGTGTTTTCCAAAAATAGCTAACAAATTTACTATCTCGGTCAGAGATAATACTCTTCGATAATCCATGCAATCTGACAATTTCCTTAAAGAAAATATCTGCTATATGTACTACATCTGATGTTTTCCTACATGGTATAAAATTTGTCATCTTAGAAAATCTATCCACAACAACAAATAGGGTATCGTTACCTCTTGATGTCCTTGGTAAGCCAAGAAAAAAATCCATGTTGATATCACTCCAAGGTTTCTCAGGAATAGTAATTGGTGTATACAATCCAGTATTCTGACTTACTCCTTTTTCAACTTGACAAACTCCATATTTTTTCACAAATTTCTGAACATCCTTATATAACTAAGGCCAAAAATACCTTTCCTTTAGCAAAATCAATGTTTTATCAATACCGAAATGTCCAGCCAAGCCACTACTATGTTTCTATTTTATCAAATTAGTTCTCATTGAACCTCTCGGTATGCATAGTTGAATACCTTTGAACAACATGTATTCCTAAATGAAATAGTCTTCATACTTACTTGATTGATTTTAATTAGGTGCTCTGCACACTCTCCACTGCTCAGAAAAATTAGGGTCATTTTCATATAAATTATTCATATCATCAAAACCAAGAACTTCAATTCTCATTTTAGTCAACAAAGATCTTCTTCTACTCAATGCATCAGCAACTCAGTTATAAACTCCACTCTTATGCTTTATCACAAATGTGAAACTCTACAAATACTCTACCCATTTCATATGTCTCTGATTCAACTTATTCTGACTACCCAAATACTATAAATCCTTATGATTGGTATACAACATAAATTCATTTGGCATCAAGTAATGTCTCCACTTCTTCATAGCTTGAACAATAGCATAGAACTCTTGATCATAGACATAATATTTCCTTTTAGCATCATTCAACTTTTCACTAAAGAAAGCAATAGGTTTACCTTCTTGAGTAAATAAACCACCAATTGCACTTCCACTTGCATCACATTCCACTTGAAATACCTTATTGAAATCAGGTAATGCTAACACAGGTAATTCAGAAATCTTCAGTTTCAAAGTCTCAAAACTCTTATCATCTCCATGTGTCCATTTTAATTCTCTTTTGTCTCCTCTCATTGTCTCTATCATAGCATTACAAATAGAACTAAAATTTCTGATAAAATTCCTGTAAAAAATTGCCAATCCATGAAATGATCTTACCTCACTGAAATTCTCAGGTGTAGGCCAACTAAGTATAGCTTCAACCTTCTCAAGATCCATCTTCAAACCATCAGCTGAAATCACAAATCCAAAATACACAAGTTCTTCTTTCATGAAGGAACACTTCTTCAGATTTAGCAGCAACTTTTCCTCTTTCAATTTCTGCAACACTTGCCTTATATGCATCAAATGCTCTTCTCTAGTCTTACTGAATATCAGAATATCATCCAAGTATACAATCACACATTTATTCAAGAATTTCTTCAAAACTTCATTCGTTAACCTCATAAATGTACTCGATGCATTAGTTAAACCAAAAGGCGTAATCAACCACTCATAATAACCTTCCTTTGTCTTGAAAGCAGTCTTCCATTCATCACCTTCTCTAATTCTGATCTAATGATATCCACTCTTCAAATAAATTTTGGTAAAATGTTTTTCTCCACTCAAACAATCCATTATATCATCCATTCTCGGTATAGGAAACCTATACTTCACTGTGATCTTGTTGATTTCTCTTGAATCAGTGCACATTTTTCATTCTCCATTATTCTTAGGTGCCAATACAGCCGGTACTGCACATGGACTCAAACTTTCTCTGATCAAACCCTTGTTCAAAAATTCATGAACTTGTCAGTTAAGCTCTTCATTCTTAGTCGGTGTTAACCGATGTGGTGCTTTGTTTGGTAAACAAGATCTAGGAATCAGATCCATACAATGACTGATATCTCTCATCAGTGGAAAACCATCAGGTACATTATCTAAAATTATTTCATTGTACTCAGTGAGTAACTTCTCAACTTCTGCAGGAATTTCATCTTCGGTATTCTTACTCATTTTGTTAGGAATCAAAGCATAACAAATATCATTTCTTTTCAAATCCTTAACAAACTGTCTACCTTCCATCAAACAAATTTTCACAAATGTACATATATTCCCAACAAATTCTTCAACCAAAGGTAACCAGATTTTTTTATTCCCATCAACCCAAATAGAATATCTATTCAATCATCCATCATGTATAGCATGTCTATCATATTGCCAAGGTCTTCCCAATAAAATATGACAACAATCCGGCATAATATAACATAACACCTTACCATAATACTTTCTAGTTATTCAGATTCAGAGAACACTATTCACTCACCATTAATGTATGCTCTTCCTTGATCCATGAGATCTGGTAGGGTTTCTGATGCTTTATCTTCTCCAACTATAACTTGGTGACCATTTCCTCAGATGCCAGATTTTCTGAGCTTCCACTATCAACAATGACCTTCCAAACTTTGTCTGCAACTCTACATCTAGTCTTGAACAAACTTTTCCTAATAGGATCTTGCTTTTCTTTCTCACTCCATAGTATCCTTTGGATCATGAGATTTTCTTCCTTCTCAGGTTCATTCAGTGACTCTTCTTGCACCAAAGCATTTCTACTACTACCAACCTTCTTGCTTGCATGTGTACACTCAAATGATGTATGTCCTTATTCACCACAATTGTAACAAGTTACTTGGAACCCTCTTCTACTATAACCACCTCTGAAGTAACTGCCTCTTCCTCGGTGTGAACTTCCACCTTTCCATTCAGTCTTTCCTTTATCTTGAGATGTCTCTTAAATTGACTTGTTTGGTTTAGATCTATTGTTTTCACCATGAGATCTACCTCTTCCTCTAGGGAATCTACCACCTCTACCTCTTTTTCTTTGTTCATATCTCTTGTTCAACTTCTCTTCAGCTCTTAGGGAAAACTCATATGCCTCTTCAATAATTTCCATCTTGACCAAACTGATTTCATCTTGTATGGAACTTCTCAATCTATTCAGATATCTTGCTACTCTTTCCACTTCATCTTCAACATGTCCAGATCTAATATCCAATCTGTAGAATTCCTCAGTATAGTGTTTTATTGATATATCTTTCTGCTTTAAACTTTACATTATCCTAATGAGGTTAATATGATAATCACAAGGTAGAAACTTGCCTTTCAATTTGTTTACCATTTTATCCCATACCTTGATTTTGTCTTTACCTTTCTTCTTTAGATCTAATTGCAGATGTTCCCACCACAAGGATGCATGACCTTTCAGCTTTGTGCTTGCAATCTTTACTTTCTTGTCCTCTAATACATTATCATACTCAAATTACTTCTCCATCTTGGTAATCCAATCTATCAACTTATCAGAATCCAATTTTCCACTATACTCACGAGGATTGAACTAAGGTGTGGACTTCAAACTTGTCAATGCTCATAGGAATCTCTCTTCTTCCAGATCCATAACAGGTGCAAGTGTAACTTCTCCTTGCACTTCCTCCATCATCACTAACATCTTCAAGATGTCTTCCTTTGCACTGGGTTGTTTCAACAGCTTCCAATCTTGCATCCATTTGACTTAACATATCAACTAGACCTAGATTTTCATTTCCTCTCCCATGAACCATCTTGAATCCCTATGAAATTGTAGGTCAGATCACAATCTTCTACCCCACAAAAATATCACCAACTAGGGTTAGGGTTTACAAGAAGGAACTTAGATCTCACCTTTGCTCTAATACCACCTGACACAAGGAGGGTTAGTAAGAGGAGCCAAAGGCACTCCCAAGTACCAAACCATCTTGTAGATACAATGCAGAAGCAACAAAACACACACAGAGAAAGAGAGAAGAAACATCAAATATCTTTCAATAATTGATCAAACTCATTACATTTCGGGTTGTAAGGCCTTCTCGGTTTCAACCATATACATTCAATTAATTACAAAGTGATCTTTATACATGTGAGGTCACAGACCTTCCTTTCAACATCTCAATAGTTAATCTTCTATCAAAATCTACTATCTTCCCCCAAACTGCCACCTAAAACTAAGAATAAAGAAACAAATATATACAAGAGTCCACCAAAGAGGTCAACACTCAAATCCCAAAGAGAGACCCATATTTAGGTGCACATAGATCCTAATGAGAGACCCCACATTAATTACACCATAGAAATTAAATGTAGAAGTCATCTAGATCAGGATAAACAACTCAGGAAGAGCATCACCAAGAAACAACAACCACTCGGTAAGACGATACCCGAGAAACAGGACCGACTCGGTAAGAACATAACCAAGTGACAGAAAACCAACTCAGTGAAAGCATAACTGAGCAACAAAAACCAACACACACCGAGACCCATCGGTAAAGAAAGACAGCAAGAGTACTCGAGTAACAAGGTAACTGAGCACTTCACCGAGTAGTCTCCAAATAAGCTAAAGAACAAAAGGAAACATATTTTTGGTTGAGCAGGATTGCCAAGGACCCAAGATGCTCCTGCATCACAAGTGCATCACCAAATGTGTCCAACACATAACCTGAGATAAAATACAAAATAAGCGATCACACATCCATCAAGATAAGATAGGACCTGACCTAAATCCAAAATAGCACATCTTAAATCCACTTGTTACTCTCTCAATCATCGCGACCTTTCATATGCCCTACTTTTCTATTGCATTGTCTTCGCATGCCAATAACATGTTGTAACTCTCTCCATACAACTCCAAAATGCAAGCGACCATAAATGAAGCCATAAAAAACTTCATAAAACCTATAGCTAAGTGCGCGTGACTTAAATTTCCATATAAAAATCTCTCCAAGAAAAAATGTGCAACTGTATCCAGGAAACTGCTTGTGGACTTAGTTATTTTTCATGACTGGATACTAAAAACTGAACTATACTCCAAGCGACCATACCAGAAAGTAGTGTTGCCATAAATAAAAACATATATGCTATACATCCTTGGCCACTTTCCAACATCTCCCCCTTTGGAATTGATTTCAACACTTAGTGAAAAATGACTAAGTGCCCAATACCAAACTACTATCTATACACCCCTTATATATATCTCTATACATTTTTCACAACTATTACTCCCCCTTTGACATCAATGTCAAAGAAAATGTATCTATATACAAGGAAAAAAATTGGACTGCTTCGTCAAAAACTTACACCAAGTGAATTATGTCTTGGAAGGAGGTTTCCAAGACCCTTGCATCTTCTTTCCATGTTGTCTTCAAGGTCTAACCAACCTGGCTTAAACCATTTAAATAAAAGGATGAGATCTCAGCATCCTTTAGTACTAAAGGCATAGATCCATCAAATATTTTTCTTTGTTGTCTCCATGTCCTCAAGGTGCTTCTCCAAAATTGATAGTTTAGGGGTAAACAAACTCCTCAACTCACCAAATCTTCCCAACACTCTTGATTTCTCAGTTTGTAGCACATTGATTTTGTCCAAAATATTTGACACTTCCTTGTCCAACTTAGTGACTGATTATGAGGAGGACCCACAATTCTTCACCAGGTTATCTAGTTTCTTCTCATAATTATGAATTATGTGTACCGCATTCTAAACATGCCTAGAAGGATTTATGCAATAGGTGTATATCTTCTTCCCATGCACAATGTAATCCCTATTTCTAGTGATAGTGATATTTAAAATGCCAATATCCCACTTAATAATCTTAAAACCAAATTCTATGTTAACCCTTAATCTAACTGAACATTTAAACCAACTTTGAATTCTACCACTAACTCTCATTCTATACATATTCATAAACCTAACACTAAACTAAATTAAACATTAACCCTAAATTTAATTGAATTGTAACCCTAACTCTAAACAACAACCCAAATTTTAGGCCTCGTCGTAAAGCTAATTCAATAGTACAACAACTTAAACCATTTCCCCAATCCTAGACAAAATTGAACCCTAAGGCAAATATAAAAAACATATTGAACCCTATCCCTTAAACTAAACAAAATTAAACCCAAACCCTAAAGGCAATTGAACATTAAACAAATTGAACCCTAATCATAAACCAATATATTGTAACACTAACAACAAACAAAAATAAAATCATAATTAAGCACTAAACCTTATTTTAACCTCTAACTCTAAACCTAGCCCTATCAGTAAACCAAATCTAACCTTAATCATTTAAACCTTATAAAATGTAATCCTAGACCTAAACCTAATTATATCATAAACCGAATTAAGCCATTAATCTAAACTAAATTAAACTCAGATCCTAAACAAAATTGAACCCTAACTATAAGACAACTAAATAGAATGATAATTGAAAACCTAATTGAACATCAAACCAAATTGAACCCTAAGCCTAAACCAAATTATACTCTAAAGATAAGAGTAAACCAAATTGAACCCTGATTGTAAATGAAATTATAAACTAAAACTAACACTAAACCAAATTGAATGCTAATTGTAACAATAAAATAAATTGAATTGTAACCCTCGACATAGTTAAACACTAAAACAAATCGAACCCTCCCTAATATTAAACCAAATTTATCTCTATAATAAAGAGAACCCTAACCATACACAAAATTTTAAAAAAAAAATCAAATAAAAATCATTTTATAATGCTAAAACAAACTAGAGCTCAAATCTTATGATTACAAGATGACTAAAGATTCAAATAAAAATTAGGCACACTTTACGCCACCTTTGGTGCCCCCAAACATGCTCCATTTAAGGTTTAAAATCAATGCCAAAATAGGCGGACGTAACACCAACTTTAGCATCCCAAACAGATTACATTTCTGGGTCAAAGTCGGCATCGAAGTTTTCATCAACCACTACACCGTTAAACATGACAAACCATTGCAGTGTTAAACATTTTATATTTTTCAAATTTCAAATAATTACATTAGATTCACGGCAAACATTCACTATAGCGCCCACTAATGAATCAAATAAAAATTAAAAATTCCCACTTCCGTTAAACTTACCACCATATCTCGCTCTGATTTTCTATTTTAGTTGTTTTTCATTTGTTAGGTTTCTCTTGTTGATCTTTTAGTTTTTAGTTTAGTCACTCGCCTGGTTTAATTTTTTTGGGAGATAGAGAGTAGAGGATAGATGCATAGAAATCAAATCCCTGATTTTTCATTAAACGTGAAAACCATGTAATTTTTGCGATTCAATTTGAATCCATATAAAGATATTTAGATTAAAAAAATTAGTAATAGATTTGTACAAAAGGGATGCCACCTAGTAGAGAATGGTCGAGATTTGATTGATTTGGGTTATTTGATGGTCTTATTTTTGCATTATTCATTCCATCAACGGGTTTCAATGAATCACACTTTCTCACAGAATGTGCAGCTTATGACAATATTAGGGCTCATTATGAAATCATCTTGAAAGCTAACAACATATATAGTTTTTTTGAAGAAGATAAGATCAACCAAACTGCTAGTTTTTTGGTTAAAATTTATAACAGAAGATCGGAAATGGAAATTGATTAAGGTTGTGATCTTTTGGTCCCTTAGACTATTTGGTTTCGTGGACATCATTAAAATCATTCATTAATTGGTTGCTTTCTTTCATACCACAAAGTGAACGAAAATGTTCATACCTGGCAGTGTGTACTTCATTTGCCTCCATATACTGGATGAAAATAATTTCCCCTAGGTCACCTCAAAATTTTGAGAAATAGAGGGAAGGGAGAAGACTCTAGCCACAATGAGGTAGTACATTGTCAATTTATAGGTTTGTAAATGTTTCCATTGCTCTTTGGTTTTTAGTTTTTAGTTTTTTATTTCTAAATTTAAAAGAATTATTTATTATTGATGCAGTCAAGGGTGGAGAATCCCCAAAGGAGATGTAAAATCCTTGTAGTAGTAATCAAAACAATAGAAAACAACAATATACAATAAAAAACAACATGATTTTCATCCAAACAAAAAAAATTATTAATCAGAATTTCTTTATACATGTCAGGTTGTAAGGCATTCCCGGTTTAGGCCAAGTACAAAGAAAACCTAACAACAAAACCCAACTCAGACCTATTTGAGATCTTCCTAAGTCTCAGAGCTATCATCTAGCAGCTTCTCTATTATTCATCTCATCTCCAGACTTCTTCCTCCTTGTCCTCATCTCCAAATGATCGCAAGCCCTAAATTTATACATAATCACAAATAGGTCAGCCTCAACCAACTTCACATATCCTAGGAAACGTGTTAGACTCAAACGGCCTTAACCCAAATTAAATACAACATTTAATTATTTCTCAGGGACCTATCCAAAAAATCAAGTCAGCCACAAAAAGATCCACCTAGTAAATCACGCCAATATACTCCAACGATCATATCAACGACCACAACCATAATCAATCAACCAGTTAACTCAAAGAGCCAGTGTCATGAAGAACAAGCGCAACCCAATAGAGAAACAACGGGATATCTCAAACCATGCCACATCAAAAATCACTATCATAGAATCAGGCTCTATGAATAGCAAGAAACAAACCCTTTTTATCTCTCCTTCCAACCATCTCCTCAGTTCAATTGATCTCTAAATCTTAAAAGATTATCTGGAACCAGAAACTCCTTACATCTAGTCATAAAATCCATCATAACTCAAGCATGGTAATTCCAAATGAGTTTTTATCATAGGAAAATCTTCCTAATGACCCCATGAACACCATATCATGACCGCACCTTTAGAAGATCCATAGAACTCAACCAGGACATCAAAAACACCAACCTATTATTAGGAACACAACTGCCTGATAAAGAATCAACAGTATCTCACAAAATACTGCACCAAAATAAGAATGATCATATACATAGAATATATTAATAATAAGGAACAAATCCTCTTGACCACACCTTTCCAAGATCTCAATAGATTAATTGCTCACAGGATCTGCAAAAAATTGTCTCAAACTAGGAACTTCGTCAACCCAAAAGGAAACAACTCCTAAATGATGCAATTTCTTCAAGAACCCTAGATTCTCCTACATTAGACACTCGAGATAAATAAAAAATTGTCTCACACTTAGACTCTATAAGCATATTAGAACTCAACCACTTCATCTTAACCATCAGTTTCCCAATCTTTAAGGTCAAGAACATAAATCTTCCCACAAGAAACCTCTTCTTCTATTCAAACCTCTAAATCCTCTACACTACAACCAACCAGTTAAAACACCTCCCAATAGGAACAAATTAATCAACATCCTCAACACAATACATTATATCTTCACTCTCCATCATAGAAAAATCATGCAGCTCATTACATAGCTTATCATCATCAGCAATAAGGAACTCAAGATGCTCAACCTCACCATCAGCCACCTCTACATCCTTCTGCAACTCTAAAACACAAGTAAAAACATACCCCGTCTACGAATCCTCATCCACAAAAACATGACCAACATCACCAATGAAAACCCTATCAACAAGGTTATCAATAATGACAACCTCAATAGTACCCTTAGACAAAGGTAAGTCTTCCACCTCATCAAAAATCTCATCATCAACAACAAGATGCTCTACAATTTCCAAATCAGATCTATCCATCTGATCATGAAAACCATCTACCTCTTCAACAAAAACATCAACTTATCATTTCCTCCTATGAACGGACCTCTTCACAAGCCAATCAAACCTCTATTTGATCAGTAAATGCCAACTGACATTACACATACTCAGCTCTTCAAAATTATCGGCAAACTCCTCAAGCTTTCTCTCAAGTCTTCACACGGTCCTTTCCTCTACCATGTGAAACTTTTCTATGATTTCTCAAATCAATCATCTCAATATTGATTTCATCCTCCATTATTTCAAGAAAATTAGAGTTAATTTTCCTCGACACCCTTTCAGTTCTAAGGTACAACTACCTCCAATCGTCAATTTGATTCACCAAAGATGATACCCTAACCCAAACAAAACCCTAGTTATCAAGAACAACTCAACGAGTAGAAACAAATATCATTTCCAGCCACCTTGTGCAAATCCTTTGCTGGTGTGAGTCAAATCAAGTCTCTCCCACCTCACAAAAATGCCACAAGAATGCCACAAGTCCATAATTCAAATTGGTAACCACCACAACAAGATCAACCATGCTCATACCAACCATAAGCCAATAACAAAAACTCAATCTAGTCCAGCAAAAAATCATTTTAGACCACATTGCACAAGCCCTTCACTAATGTGAGTCAAATCTAACCTCTGCCTCCTCAAAAACAATGCCTCAAAAGCTTCACAAGTTCATACACCAGGATTCACACCATAACAAGATTGAACCAGCTCTGATATCATCTGATATAGTCAAGGACAGAGAATCCCCAAAGGAGATGTCAAATCCTTGCAGTATTAATCAACATAGTGGAAAATAGAAAGATACAATCAACAAAAACATGATTTGCATCTAAACAACAATTTTTATTAATCAAATTTTTTTTATACATGTCAGGTTGTAAGGCCTTCCTAGTTTAGGACAAGTACAAAGAAACCCTAACAACAAAACCCAACTTAGACCTATTCCAGATCTTCCTAACTCTCAAAGCTATCTTCTAGCATCTTATTTGTTATTTTCCCTTCTCCATACTTCTTCCTCCTCATCCTCGTCTCCAAATGATCGCAAGCCCTAAATTTATACACAACCAAAAAATAGGTCGGCCTCAACCAACTTTACATATTCCAATAAATGTGTTAGACCCAGTCAGCCTTAACCCAAATTAAATATAACATTTAATTATTTCTTTAGGACCTATCCAACAAATCAAGTTGACCATAAAAATATCCACCTAGGAAATCATGCCAATCCACTCCAATGATCAGATCAACGACTGCAACCACAATCAATCAAGAAGTTAACTTAAAGAACCAGTGTCATGAAGAACAACAACAACCCGATAGAGAAACAATAAGATCTCTCAAAAATTTCCACCTCGCGAGGTTCTATCATAGAATCAAGATCTAAAAATAGCAATAAAAAAACCCTTTGTATCACTCCTACTAAACATCTCCTTAGTTTAACTGATCTTTGAATCTCAGAAGACTGTCTGGAACTAGAAACTCCTTACATCTAGTCACAAAATCCATCATAACTCAAGCACGGTAACTCCAAATGAGTTTCTATCATAGTAAAAGCTTCCTAATGACCCCATGAACACCATGCCATTATTTCACCTTAATAATATCCATAGAAATCAACTGAGACATCAAACACACCAACCGATGAAAACTCACTACAACCGGTTATTAGGAACACAAGTGCCCGATAAAGAATCAACAGTATCTCACAAACTACTCCATCAAAAGAAGTGTGATCATATGAATAGAATATTTTAACAATAAGTAACAAACCCTCTTGACCACTCCTTTCCAAGATCTCAACAGATCGACCACTTGCAGGATCTCCAGAAAACTATCTCAAACCAGGAACTTCATCAACCCAAAAGGAAACAACTCCTAAATGATGCGATTTCTTCAAAAACTCTATATGATCCTATAAAATATAAAATGGTACATTTAAAATAAATAAGATGTTCCCTTTTTATCCTTAGATACACAAAGGAAGGATCCAAATTGATTAACCCCAAAGGAAGGATCAATGCATAAATGAATCAATCATTTGGAAAGAACAGTAAAGAGGAAGATCTTAAATTTCATTTTATAGAAAAGAACGTGTGATAGGTTTAGATAGATTAAGAAATTTAATTGAAATGAATAGGAGAAAATTACTAACCTTGAAATATTATAGATCTGAAGAATGCTATTTTCAGGGGTCTACACTAAGTTTCTAAAAAATCTGAGAACGGATCTGGAACAGAAAGGCAGAGACAAACAAAACCCAGAAATATTTTTCCGATCTGACACAGTTATGATTTTGACCCTCAAGTCAATGTCACCATTGACCCAGAATTTTTGATTTCTTCCCAGGGAAGAATCGACCTAAAAAGTCTCTGATAGAAAATTTGTTTCCTTATCCCTATAGTTTGTTGAAAAGGGTATCTGAATCTACACTCTGATCTATTGTTCTGAACCTATATTTGCAAGAAAAATGGATTGTTTGTTGGGGGGAGGGGTTTGTCTTGGTCAAACCCTGGTTTTGGAATTAACCTCAAAGTATAATTTAAATTGCATAAGTAAAACAAAGTAAAGGAACAAATTCACCTTGCTTGTAGAAGCCCTTGTGGCAGATTCGAATCCATGGATCCACAAGTATGCATGCACCAAATGGATGTAGAATGTAGAATGTAGAATGTAGGATGTCTCAAATCAATTGATTATAGATCTTCAACACTAATCTTGAATGGATATTGGAATAGGAAGAGGCTTTGAGGAATGTGGATGAAGAAATCTTCAACAAGAGGGCTCCATAGAGCTTGAATCCTTCAATGGCTACCAATGGATCTTCTTGATGAATTGAGTGCTTGAGAAGTGGTTGAATGCTTGAGAATGGATGAATGCTTCAATAGATACTTGTCTTGCTTCAAATCTTTCTTCTTCACCTTTGGATTTCACTTCTTAAGTCTTCAAGTCCTTGTCTTAGATTGCTCTTGCTTATGGTTATCAATTCTTAGTTGATGGTTAGAGAAAATCAGAGGAGAAGGCTTCCTTATATATGAATCTAGGGAAAAATCTTCTAGAGAGGCCTATATAGGATAATTAAATTCCAATTATACCTATACCCTTAGAAGAGGACATATATTAAATATAATTTAATATTTGTTTCTCCAAAGACTAAAATAGCCAACCCGAAAGCAGGAATTAATTCTTTCCAAAGCCCGACATCCGAAAACCCTGGAAATATGAAATTTGGACCTTAGGTCAAAAAAAGGTCGATTATGACCTAGATCAAGGTCGAGGTTAGCCTTGACCCAAAAAGGTCAACTTTGACCCTGAGGTCAAAAATCCCAATTTACAGTTTTGGATGTCAAATATAGGTTGGAAAAGTGGGGAAATGGGGGAGAACAAGGGAAAAATCCAAATCCAAGTTAGAGACCCATTCAAGGTGCTTGACATGACCCCAAACCACTTACTCAGAAGGCTAAACTTGTATACAATGGAATTTCTTCCATTTTCTGACTATACAAATCCTACATAAATTTTATATATAGGGACATGATACTAATAAAGAAAAAGAGACATTGGCTTCCATTTTGGCAGAAGAGGCAGTGAAAAAATTAAATTGGGTGGACTTGACAATGCTTGCTAGATACATAGAAAAGCAATCTAGTAAAGACCCTAAAACATTGCAACCAAATCAAGCATGTCAAAGGGAATCAATTGATTCATCAAATACTCCTAGATTGAGCATAACATCCAGGAGGAATTCAATAATAGTAAAATATAGAGTGTGGATCAGGGAACAGAGACTTACAATGTCCCAGACATTCCTCAGACACATACTTCTTCCAGCATGCCATGCTTTTCATCTTGCATTGCTAGCTACAATACCAAGATAGAATACGATGTGGTTTGAGGGGAAGTCTGAATGATAGATGTTGGAAAAACATTTGTGAATAGTTTGAAGGAAGCATGCCTTTAATGGTTCAAAGACTGTGTATATTTTCCATTCTCAAAGATATCCACACACCTACAAAAAGCAATTATCCAGGACATGGAGACTGAATTTGGTACAGGTAGGTCTATAAAGAAGAAAAAGCTACAAATGTCTCAAAACTGCAATTTGATGACATTATTTTTCCATTAGTATGAAAACAACACTTTCGGTATACATACATTGAAAGACAGGACAAAGAGAAAATCAAAAATGCAGATATTAGAGATTACCAAAAACTGCTAAGTACAAAGAAGTCGACGACACAATTTTGTGTGTAAATCAAAAATGCAAAATGGAAAGGATGAAGAGGAACCCAAAAGTGGAACCCGACGAGAAGGTCATAGTGCAAACTCAGAGAACAGTCAAAGAGGCACCCGAGAGATAGTTCAAGAAAGAACACTGAGAAATAGTTTAACTGACTTCAGAGCATAACTGACCGACATAAACTGAAAGTCAGTTGCAGCCCACAAAAAGTGGATCTGACTTCCACATCAGATAAAATAGTCATGTTCTATTTATAGAGTTTTGATTTATTTTTAAAACCATTTATTTAGGGACAAGAAACATGAATGTAAATGTTTTAATCAGTCTAACTGATTTAAAACACATAGACTAGGAGATCAAGGTAAAGTTGTAAACCTGTAATCTTAGAGTTAATATTGTTTTACATGAAACTTGATTAGGTCAATCTACCTTACAAATAGATGATGCAATCATTCATTATGAAAGGATGTGAGAATGGATGAGAGGATGAATGAAGCATACAAGCACATCTATGGATCAGACTGAAAGTTTCAAGAACCAGAACAACAAAAGGTGAATTTGGTTATTAAGAACCAAGAATAGAGGCTACCAAGCAGAAGAGGTATTATTCAATCACATTAGGTGATATACTTATACATGTAATCTTAAATGGATCTGTAATCAACAATAGGAGATTGCATACACCAAGTCAAATTTTAATTTGCTTACATTCTAACAAGTGAAGCAAAGTGTAAAAATCCTTTCAAAGAAGGTGGATTTAACCATTCAACTACAAATCTCTTAACCGAGTGGACACTCAATAGTGTTGCTAAAGCTATTAACATAGTAGAATTTAATATGTCTCCACAGATACTCTTAACAGGGTAGATCATCAGAAGTGATCAAATTATAAGCCTTAACTGGCCCCTTCCAAATCTGTAGATAGTGAAGAATTTGTGGGTGCCATCCCCACCGCAGTTTTTACTTCCTAACAAGAATTTTCTGCGATATCATATCTTGTGTTATGTGTCAATTACTTTCATGAATTTTTCTATGAATTTTCACATGTTTGATTAAGTTTATGAATTGATAAATCTTTCATCAAGATAGCATAGAATAGATGGTTGGATAAACAATTGATTACCTAAAGGATAAAGGTTAAAAGATACAAAAGTTTTAGAGGTACTAATTCACCCCTCCCCTCTCAGTACACACTTCCCATTAATTCCAACAATTGGTATCAGAGCTAAGTCTCTTATCTAGAAAATCTTAAAGGCTTAAGAGAAAAGATCATACAATGGAGAAGTACAGACTTGAAAAAAGTATAGAGAATCAAAAGCTACAAATTTAGATCTTCTATGAGTAGTATAAAGAAGCTATAATCAAGATGAGATAGTTGTTAGATGAAAGAAAGATTATGTCATCTCGTTGTAATGAAACAAATTACCATGAGGAAGAGATACCAGATTTCTTTGAGTCTTCAGGATCAAATACAAGAAAAGCATCAGACACATCAGAAGAAAGCATCACAAGCTTAAATGAAATCAATCAACATCTGGCTGGACAAGTGAAATCTCTACAAATCAGTCAAGAGACACAGATGGTAAGAATGATTGATGTCATGAATAGTGCTAGACAAGCTAAGCAAGATAGAACACTAGCTGTTAATGATAGAAGGAAGATTACTGAAAAGCTACAAGAGAAAGAATTTGAAATACAAAGATTAATAGAACATCATCATGAGATTACAAATCTGATTATTCTTATGAGTCAAGAGGTAAACAGAATGAATGTTGAACTCATTAAAAGAATAGAAGCTATCGGTGAGCTAAGGGAAGAAAATGAAAAGTTGAAACAAGAACTTAGAATTCAGCAGCAGCAGCATAATGAAATTATCAATAAATCTGAAGAAAACAATAAAAGAATGGATGATTTTCTTGATGGACAATGAAGAATCAACAACAACACTGGTCTAGGATATACCAAGAATGGAGACTCACCCAATCAAGTTGATCCAAAGAATGTCTATGCAAATCCAAGACCAAGAAAACTGACATGCAATCACTATGGAAAGTAAGGGCACACATCAAATGTATGCAGAGGCAAAATGAAAGGTATTCCTAAATCCACATCTTCATTCATAGGATTTTGTTATAAATGCAACAAGAAAGGACATAAAGCATATGAATGTAAGTCTGAGATGAAACAACCAAAGAAAGAAACCTACATGGACAAATATTGTCCTACTTGCAAAGTGAATGGGTACACAACTCTTGAATGCTAGAAAAAGAAAAAGCAAGCATGGAATCCTAAAGGTCAAGAAACTCCCTATCAACCGAAAAGAGTTGGTAACCAGTATGTATGGGATTACAACACATGGACAAATTGTACAGCATGTGGAAGATTTGGTCACATTGCTACAAACTATATGAGATAATGAACAAGAAAGTATAGAGGCTAGACTAACCCCGGAATGGCATGCTTACACTGTCATAAAGTTGGTCATCTCAAGAAAGACTGCAGAGACCGAATGACAGAGACTAGCACACTTCACAATGGAAACACCATTGAAGACATCTGAAGAATGAGAGACAAAATGTGGAGAAAAGATTCAAACAATGATGAAGCTGGACTAAGAAATACAAATGGTGACACCCCATCCAATGGATCTAGTGACATCACCACCCCCACCTAAGCAGAACAAGTAAGCATGGAATTGCATTACACTAAGTAGTATTTTACATCAGTTCCATAATATATTAATAAAATGCCAAATTAGCATAAGTAAAGATGCATCATGGTATTACTTGTTAAAATTTGTGATAACTATTCCATCAGGCATTACATACCAAAATCTATCGGTATACGCTCAAAGCTAAAACTGCCAACACTTACTGAGAATCGTCGGTCAATATGTACAAGCAAAGTTGCTAGTGTAAATCGATACTCGTCGATAATCAAGCAAGTTGAATAAGTTGTTTTTGCAAAACACCGAAACCCATTGGTAAAAGAAAGAGGTTAGATGATTTCCCTGAAGCATCACGTTGTCACCAAAGAGATAAGTTAATGTTCAAATTGACAACTCTGTCTTCACACACCGAGGAGTGGTTGGGCATTAATGACTCACTTTTAGGGTAAACGTCTATAAAAGGGAGATGGAAGGGTTTCATTATTCACCAATGAAAAGAGCAAAGCGATGAGAGAAAAATTTGAGAACAAGGCGACAGCATCACAGAGTGACTTCAACTTGATCTAGAGCACTCCATCAGATCAGTTACCACTACAGTCATAAATAGTAAGTTTCTACGACAACTGAGAACTCTATTTTATGCATTTTTCAAAAAGCCCTAAATATCTGAAACAATGGCCACAACCTCAAGAACCACTAAACTGGAGAACATCAAGGAGGATAAGGTTAAGCTTATCAAGAATTCTACCTGTGAGGAACCTCACTACAAGATTTTCCCTGAGGTTGCATCACAACCCGACAATTCTGGAGCATTCTTGCGAATACTAGCTAGGGTTTTTCTCATCGAAGATGTACGAGCATACATCCACTGCAAGGTTACAAAAATTAGTGACTTAGATGTGGAACAAGCTTTCAAGAAGCTATAAAATAAGGATGGATCCATAAAAGATGAACACAAACACATAGAGGTGAAAGGGCTCACTAATGCCCTATTGTTCCCAAAGGTATTCAAAACTGAGTGGATTTGGTTAGTACTAAGCCAAATTCACAATCACAAGCTATGGCTGGATGAGCCTAAAATGATAACCTGAGATGTTATGCATGAAGTCATGGGTTACCCTATAACCGATAAGGTAAAGGCATTAAAACACCCACTCAAGGCTAAGATTCAAAAAAACACATGAGAAAAATGTGATAGCATAGGACTGAAGGTATCCACCATCACCAATATTGAATTGAGCATGTGTCCTAGGATTTCTTTCAAGCTAGCAGGATGAACATCATAGCATCCAGAGAAGTGGATACTGCATATAAGATTGTAAAGAAAGGTACTCAGTTGGATATGTTAGAACTTCTACTTAACTAGCTAGAAGAAAACCTGAGAACAATAAGAAATGCAAAGACAAATACATGTCAGATTGGTTCACTTATCATGTGCATTTTCTTTTACTTCCAAGAATCATTTCCATCAGTAGGAGATGTAAAATGGGATACCACAAGACCAGTCACCATGCAGATCAGTGAATACATAACATCACTGGGAGACAACTTTGAAATAGTCATGGATGAGTACTTTACAAGATTCAAGGACCAAATGTAGAAAAGAGTAAGGATCCCTAAGAAACTTATTGAGAAATTCAAGAATGATATATGTTTTATGGTTGACACCGACCACACATACATCAAACTTGTTGTACAAAGGACGGCATGGTTACAAATTTTGGAATATGAGGTAAATATTGATCAAGCATCCAATGCAAAGGATGAATTGATAAATGAACCATTAGACAAGACACAACCAAAGTTTAGAAATTATGAAGAGGAAAAATTAAGAATCAAAACTGGCTTGGTTGTAAAGGAAATTGACAGGAAGAAAGATAAAATGGTTAAGAATTTAAAGACAAGATTGTTGGTTACTGAGGAGGAAACTGAAAAAAAGGAAGAAATTGAAGGACAGTCACCTGTTGGTGAGGCTAAGCAAGAAAGTGAATCTGATTCTACAAAGTCAGATACTCCACTACCAACACTAGATAAGAAGCCAAGAATCACAGCTGCTTCAAGAACAAGAAGACAAATAGCTAAGGACTCAAGTCCTTCACCCTTGAAGAAAGGATAGATAAGAACCTACAAGAGGAAACTGGCTACACAGAAAAGAGGGCCAACAAAGAGAAGACGGATCATTAGAACCAGGGAAGATATTGAGGACACAGAACAAGATGAAGGTGTTCAAGAAGAAAAGAGAAAGATACCTGAAACAGTTGATGAGGTATGTGCACACATGATCAAATTAGCTAATTCAAATAGTAGGAAGGTCAAGCAATGGTTAACATTGGATCATGTGGATCAAAATAAGATTGAGGAGGCAATCATTGAAATTATGTGCATATACTATTACCTCCCAATACAACTGGCATACAGAATTCCCAAAGAACTTCAAGATAGACTATCAACAAGATGGAATTTTGCCTTGCACTCTGAGAAAGAAATCAGGGAAAGAGCCCTAGTATCAGTCATGCCTCCCGAATCCAAAATGGAGGAAATCAAATCAATGATGAAGGCTCATTCCAAGAGTTTCTCACCCAAGATGAGAGCCTACCAAGTGCTAAAAGGACGTCTAATAGAGTTAGACCAAAAAAGTGAAGCTAAATGGAGGAAAATACTTGATATTCCTGAAAAGGATACAAATCCTAAGCCATAGAGAGATCCAACCGAGAATAAGGAAATAAAGAATGATCAAGCTAATGTGGAAACAAAACCAATCATCATCACAGATGTTGCATTAGAAAAGGAGGAGCTAGACACAAAAGGAAACAAGGATATGGATGTTGGAGATGAGATATGGTCGGACACCACTATTGAAAACATTGTGGATAACATAGTCATTGACATAACCAATGACCTAGGAGAAGAAATACAAAAATATGAAGATGTCACTGTTACCAAGGATAAGACCGACGAACAAGACACAACATTTGACACTTCACAAGTAAAGATTTCAAGCAACATGCCAACATTGATACAAGCCATCAATATACTTCAAGAAAAAGACAAATCACCTAACAAAGATTCAAGAATTCCTGAGGATGCAGGGGAAGAAGGAAAGAAAGACAACACTGATGAATAGAATTTCATCGGAGACACTCATATTATAACCAAAACTGACAAGGTTACAAAAGGATATTTACAGCAAACAGATGGAGACAATACTCAGAAGGATGGAAAGACAAAGGAAGATGAAGTACATACGGATATCGATGAAGGATAAAAAACAAAAGATGACATTCCTGAGGTAACCAAACAAGTTGCAATAGATAATGTAAAGGTTGATTTAGAGACGTCTACTTAAAATCGACAAGCTGACACTAAAGAACAAAAGAAAAAAGAGGCAACACCACAAGTTACTTCATCCAACACAACAGACAAAGTCGATAAGATGGCTATGGTTCTACACTCAAGTGAAACTCAAAAGAAAAAGAAGAAATCCAAAAAGAGTAAGTTGGAAGTCACTCTAGACGAAATCATTGAGATACCCAAATGTGACCCAACTACACTTGACTATGAAGCACTAAAATAATACGGTGAAATATGCCAGAGGAAGGCACTACAGGAGAAGCTGAGAAAGTAGCACTGAGACTCCATGGTATTAGAAACAAGTAGGGACATCTTGCATCAGATTGTACCTGATGTTGATGTTGATCAGAATAAATTGATCCTTGATCAACTAGCCACTCTCACTAAAGTCATTAAAATCCAGAACATTGATGTAGATAAGGAAATTGAAGAGAAATAAGAGCAGAAATATCAGCACAAGCTTGTTGAAAAGATCATCCAAGAAGTGGCAGTAAACAAGGTAAAGCTTTCAAAATTCATAAGTGAATTAGATCCAATAATTGTTGAATTTATTTCCTTGATCCAACAATTGAGCACAATTGAAAAATTCACTGAGGAGCATAGTGATAAGAAAGAAAAATTAGATTCCAATCTAGCTACAAGTGCTAAAGGCTTAACCACCGAGGACAATGCACTAAAATTGCATTATGAGAAAATTGTTGAGACAAAAAGCTTAAGACAGGAACTATGGGAAGCAAAAAAACAATTTAGGGAAGAGGTCACCGAGTTCCAAGCTCAACTTATACCAAATCTCACACTACTTCAATAGCATACCTATTAAGAAAGACAATTGATAGCAACTCCTGAGATGTCTGTAGCAGACAGCATCTACGATATGCACTCAAGGATCACACTCGAGCACATGGCTCTAGAGAACCCAAAGGACCAATGGGAGAAGTGTAGACCTTATGGAAAGACATATTGTCAATTAGTGTCAAAAAACTTAGTCATTCAGTGTTACCCGAGTATACAAAGTTACCCAAGTATACAGTGTCACCTGAGTGTTTAGCATCACATGAGTGTTCAGTATCACCCGAGTGAAAGTTTATCACCTGAGTAGTCTTTTGGACCCAAGTGACAGTTTGAAGCCAAATTTGCATATATTGTTAAATTTTTTTTTTTTATTGCAAGCCAACTTACATATTTTTTTGTTGGATAAAGATATATATATATAAGATAGTTTGTTTTATCCAAATGTAGAATGTAGAAGGAATGTATAATCAGAAGATGAATATGATTATGTGAATGGCAATTTGAGTTAAGTGAAGAAGTTTTCAGGACAACATAGACTTATCTATCACATTCAAGTGATCAGCCATATTTCAAAGGATCTTATTCATCAATCAGAGTTGCAAAGAGAAGATCATCAACTGGTTCATTCTCAAAGGTGGATCAGCAAAATCCTTTAACAAGGTGGACCTAACAGTCATTTCTATGCTCCTAATAAGGCAGACCATTAGAAGTGGTCATTGTAAGCTTTAATAGGCTAAATTTATATTGCAGTACTAAATCTTGTGGGTATCATCCCCTCCCTAGTTTTACTTTCTTTTGGAAGGTTTCTAGGTAACCAAATATTGTGTTATGTGCTATATATGATTCTTTACTTTCAAGTTATATGCATGCAAACAAATAAGCTAATCTATTTGTGGATTAAAAGGATTAAGTTTTATTGGTTCTTGATTCACCCCCCCCCCCCCCCCCCCCCGCCTCTCAGTCATTGGGCACATCATAAAATTCCAAAATTTGGTATCAGAGTAGTGGTTCTTTTATTAGAAGTTTAACAGCTTGAGAAAAGATCATAGGATATGGAAACATACAGACTCAAGAAAGCCATTGAGAATAAAAAGATAGATCTTAAAGTGGCTATGGATCAGATCATAAAACTTAAGGGGCAACTCTCTCTTTCCCTAAAGAGAATAAAAGCATTAGCAGTACAGATGAATGATAATAAATATATGTTAGAATAGGTAGAAACCTATTCTCCCAAGAACACCTGCATGTATAACCCTGTCACATGGAAGAAGCAAAGTACAGAAGACAAGAGGAATCTATGGAGGCCAAAAACTAGAGACATCATATGCAAAAGAAAATAATATATTAACAATATGTTTCAAGATGATACAATGTGTTGTGAAAAACTTCTTATGAAATACAAAGAGGTGAATCCTTATAAAAGGAATCATGAAACCCTAAAAGGGAAACCCTAAGGTTAGCTTAAGCAACTAGAGTGAATAGGTGAGTTAGTAATTAGATCATAATG
>MU223383.1:2814073-2850581 GCA_018584345.1 Thuja plicata | reverse complement strand
TATATATAGCTTAGGTTATCCTACATGTGTCAGTTACTTCTGGTGTTGTTTGGTGTTCCTTATTTTGGATTAGAGTGCTTCTAGGATCTTCCTTTGCATTGAAGTATGAGGTCATGTACCTTGTTTTATGTTCTTGTTGTATACCCCATGTGATGGGCCTGTTACTATCTCCTCAGCACGGTGGGAGTGGACCTTTGGTTTCACGTGGTCGGGTGGTAGTGATTCTTATTACCATTGAGATTCCGACGGATTCTTCTTCATGCCTGGATGTTCCTTGTTGCAGTTTCATCTTCATAGTATTTTGGAGACTTGCTCAGTTATTTGAGTAGTGTATTTATACCATATGTTTATATTGGTTATCATCTTTTGATGGATGCATTGTATTATTACATACCCTGCGACTTGTGCAGTGGATGTTGATTAGGTAGTATACCTTATGGTATTAGTTGTATATGTAATCCTTATTATGAGATGTATGGAATTGGTTTCAGATTACGTAACCTTTATGTCAGTTCTTATATTTGTATTCGTAGATTAGTTGTTTGAGTAATTCTATGTCAAGGAACCCTTGAGGAATGTTAATCATGTATGAGATGTATTTCATGTATGTCATGTACTTCATTGTGTTGCTTCTGCACTGTTATTAATATTGCTTGTAAACATTTAAAAAAAAATTATTCCATGAACTTAGTGTCGTGTTTAGGTTAAGTTCTCCTGGGTTCTCTGGTGGGGCATTACATCAAGCTTCATTTGGAATTTGTAGATGAGATAGACCCGATGGGAGCTCATTCCCTAATCCCTCTGAGAGTGTTACTGGTCAATGACATTCACATCTTTTATCACTGCAACATACAGGAGCTTGCAACCAGTGAGATGAATCAAACATATGAGAAGTTATGTACATATGGGAAACTAAAGCTCAAGCATAAGCACCTCAAAACCAAGGGTTTGAAACATATCATGCATATGTCAAGGGACTTACAGACAAAATGGATGAGATATGTTCGTATTCACGTTCACGACATGCAACTATGGTTGGATCATCCTGTGAAGATCACTAAGCAGATAATTCACCGTGTTACTAGGTTCCCTATGCTAGACAATCCAAAATTACCAAAACCCTAAACAGGGATGAGCTAGCAGAGGTTAACTCTTTCCAAGTGGGATGGCAGAGGCATGAGACTCAATGGAGTAACAAATATGTAGATGAAATTTGGAATTCATGTGATAGCACACAAGATATACAGCTCAAGAAGACCCAACAGTGTTCCATGTGAAGCTGTTGACCTAACTTACAAAGTAGTCAAGAAGAATATGGCATTCAACCTAGCAGAATTGAAACTCACGTAGTTGAGAAATAACATGCAGAGCATCTGAGTATCAAAAACGAATTCATGTAATTTTGGTTCTCTTCTAATCTACATACTATTTTATTTTGAGAAGTTCTTTCCCTCCAAAGGAACAATAGCATGGAAAAAGGATAGACCAATCATCCATCAAATTAATGATTTCATAGCTGAGATGGGAGATAATTTTGATAGTATTATGGATGGATACTTTGAAATTTTCAAACAGAAGATGCAGAGTAGATATAGAATTCCCAAACAACTAGTTGAGAAGTACAAAGAAGAAATATATTTTCTAGTTGATTGTGATAAAGTGTATATACAAGCAGTAAATCCTAGGGTTACATGGGTACAACCCCTGCCATATGAAGTAATAATGAGGACACTATATATATCATAGAGGCTCTTGTGAATGAACCTGTCAATCCAAAGGCACCCTACTTTGGAACCTATGAGAAAGTAAAGAGCAGGATATCTTTAGAAATTGAGATTCCTAAGATATTGAAGAGAGGAAGAAAGAGACTTGATACATTCAAGAAGAAGTATGGAAAGACCTCTGACTATCCTACAATATCTAAGAGCGAAGAGGAAATAGTTAAAATAGAGGAGATAGAGAAAATTGAATCTGATAAGGAAGAAGCTGATGTTAATCCTCCACAGAAGAAGAGGAAGACAACACCTAAACATGAAAAGGAAAAAAGCACTACCCTTGTTGTCACTCTGATAATATCAAGGAGAAATCTTATATTAAGTGATCTTCACTAAACCCACACCCACACTTGATCAAAATATCAAATACCTTAAAGAAGGAAGATCCATGAGTTCTTTTAAGTCACTGAAGTATGCTTCTAGGACAGAAGAAGAGAAGAAGAAAATTGAGCAAGTAGTGGTGGGAAGATGGCAAAGTGGAAATATGACCCTTCTGAGTTGAAGAGTTATATGACTGAAGACTTAATTAAGGCAGTCTCTATTCCCTTAAAGAATGCAGTACAAATTGAAAGAGATATAAGGGAAGAGACATTGAAGTAGGTCATGCCTGCAATGAAAGGAAAAGAAGTGAAAGAGGTCTTAAGAAAATATGAGAATAATCACACCCCAAAATTTAGGGCATTTTAAATATTGAACAAGAATATAGAAGAAGTAGCTCAGCATGCCAGTGGAAATCAATATTTGAGATTGAAGAAAGCAATGTGAAGGAAGAAGTACCAATTTCGGACCATCTAGCATAAGGAAATGATGACACTCTACCTGAGGTACAGACTATTGAAGAGTCCAACACAAAGAAGATAGTAGTTGAAGTAATGGTATCACTACCCCAATCTCCCATACATAGTATAGTGACTCTGAGAAAAGACAAGATTGCAGAATCTACATCAGAACAGGCAAAGACTGAGCAACAGCCTCCTCTTAATACTGAGACATGCACACCCAAGTCAATGAAAGGAAAGGTAGACATTTCTACTTTTGACTAATCAGTAAGTGTTGATCCAACAATTGGTACTATAAAGGTTAATGACCTAATTGGATTGAATATTGAAACAAAGGATAAGGCAAATAAAGGTAAGGAAATTGTTCCTTCATCGAGTCCTAAATCAGAGGCAGTAATAACTAATGAGATAGATCTGGATAAAGAGATTGTGATTCCTAATTGGGATCTATCCAACCTATATGTAGAACAAATGGATATTTTGGGAGAACTGTGGAAGAAAAGGGCCTCACAGCAGAAACTCAGAAAGGAAAGACAAAGGAACAAAGTACTTGAAGATGTAAAAGGCATATTTGTAGATGCTTTGTAGATTGAAGTCAATGAAGGTGACTCAATTATGGACCAACTTGTTGACATTTTCCACAAGTTCAACATAGACATGAATGGTCAGGAGAAGTTACTTGAGAAGGCAGAATAAGGTTTTAGAGAGAATTGCAAAGAAGATTGCAATTGACCAAGTGTAGCTTACACAGATTATCAGAACTCTAGAAACCACTGTGAAAAATGTGGTAGCATTATTTGTAAATTTGAGTGACTCCTCTAACTTTACCATGGAAATCAAGAATAAGATAGTAAAGATCAATGCAGACATGAAGGAAAGTGCAAGACAGTTAGCACTTGACCCGAGCACCAGTTTTGCTCACTTCATGAAAATAAAGTATCTTACTAATTTGTAGGCTAAAGTGTTGACAGAAGAAGCAAGAATCAGAGAATCTCTTACAACCATTCAGAGCCAACTTCTACCACATATGGATGGAATTTAGAAATGCATAACATGTGCTAAAACTCTCGTCCATGAAAATAACTTCTTAGTTGTCAAGCTGATGATAGAGCTATCTGCAGAACTACAAGTGGAATTGCACATCTTGAAGGTGCTACAAGATAATTGGGATACCATTCTGTCTCAAATTTTGAAATTACATAGTGATTTTCTATTCTACTATGGGATAACCCTGTAGATGACATTTTTTTGGTATTCTTGTCAAAAACAAGGGGGAAATATCATTGTATAAGAGGGAAAATTCATTGTAAATATCGCATGTACAGTGAATAGTGTAGAAGATATATACTCCAATAACAATTTTGAGAAATATAAAAACAGAGTCAGTTAGACCCGAGAAGCAGAGCAAGTGTCAAAACCCGAGCAATCAGTAAGGGGGAGTTTTGACATATCAGATACTGAGTTTAATGATAAGTGTTTTTATCACTAATGCCAAAGGGGGACATTTTAGACCTTATGGCAAGACATATAGTCAATTAGTGTCAAAACACTTAGTCATTCAGTGTTACCCGAGTATACAGAGTTACCCAAGTATACAGTGTCGCCTGAGTGTTCAGCATCACCCGAGTGTTTAGTATCGCCCGAGTGATAGTTTATCACCTGAGTAGTCTTTTGCACTCGAGTGACAATTTGAAGTTGACTTTGCATATATTGTTAAATATATTTTTTATTGCAAGCCGACTTACAAATTTATTTGTTGGATAAAGATATATATATATAAGATAGTTTGTTTTATCCAAATGTAGAATGTAGAAGGAATGTATAATCAGAAGATGAATATGATTATGTGAATGGTAGTTTGAGTTAAGTGAAGAAGTGTTCAGGACAACAGAGACTTATCTATCACATTCAGGTGATCAGTCATATTTCAAAGGATCTTATTCAACAATCACAGTTGCACAAAGCAGATCATCAACTGGTTCATTCTCACAGATGGATCAGCAAAATCCTTTAACAAGGTGTACCTAACAGTCCTTTCTCTAAATATCTTAACAGAGTTGCATTACTTATTGTATTGTACAAAATCCTTTAACAAGGTGGACCTAATAGTCCTTTCTATGCTCCTAACAAGGCAAAACATTAGAAGTGGTCATTGTAAGCTTTAACAGGCTAAATTTATACTGTAGTACTAAATCTTGTGGGTATCATCCCCACCCCAGTTTTACTTTCTTTTGAAAGGTTTCTAGGTAACCAAATATTGGGTTATGTGTTATATCTGATTCTTTACTTTCAAGTTATATGCATGCAAACAAATAATCTAATCTATTTATGGATTAAAAGGATTAAGTTTTATTAGTTCCTAATTTACGCCCCCCCCCCCCCCCCCCCCCTCTCAGTCATTGGGCACATCATATAATTTCAACAAGAAGTCTTCACACTCACATTTTTTATAAACTATAAGGTATACACCTTTGCCCTTAATATCAAAAAAAGGGGAAAATAATGATATATACAGATAGGAAACTATACATTACTATAGAAAAAGAACAAAAAAGGGGAGTATAATGATATATTGGCATATACATAGGGGCAGTCATAAAATGACTAAGGAATATATATGATGTACATACTAAACATTTTTAGTATTTTGTACATATCATTTTTTGATACTAATGTCAAACGGGGAGATTGATGACATTATTTTTCCATTAGTATGCAAAGAACACTTTCGGTATACATACACCAAAAAATAAGACAAAGAGAAAACCAAAAATGCAGATATCAGAGATCACCGAAAACTACTAAGTACAAAGAAATTCGACGACATAATTTTGTGTGTAAACCGACAATACAAAATGGAAAGAATGAAGAGGAACCCAAAAGTAGAACCCGACGAGTAGGTCATAGTGCAAACTGAGAGAACAGTCAAAGAGGACCCCGAGAGACAGTTCAAGTGGGAACACTAAGAAACAGTCTAACTGAATTCAGAGCATAACTGACTAACAAAAATCAAAAGTTAGTTGCAGCCCGCAAAAAGTGGATCTGACTTCCACGTCAGATAAAATAGTCGTGTCCTATTTATAGAGTTTTGATTTGTTTTTAAAACCATTTCTTTAGGGAAAAGAAACATGAATGTAAGTTTTTTAATCAGTCTAACTAATTTAAAACACATACACTAGGAGATCAAGGTAAATTTGTAAACCTGTGATCTTAGAGTTAATATTGTTTTACGAAAAACTTGATTAGGTTAATCTATCTTATAAATAGATGATGCAATCATTCATTATGAAAGGATGTGAGAATGGATGAGAGGATGAATGAATCATATGAGCACATCTATGGATCAGACTGAAAGTTTCAAGAATCAGAATAGCAAAAGGTGAATTTGGTTATCAAGAACCAAGAACAGAGGCTACCGAGAAGAAGAGGTATTATTCAATCACATTAGGTGATATATTTATACATGTAATCTTAAATGGATCTATAATCATAAATATTAGATTGCATACACCAGGTCAAATTGTAATTTTCTTACATTCTAACAAGTGAAGCAAAGTGTAAAAATCATTTCAAGGAAGGTGGATTTAACCATCCAACTACAAATCTCTTAACCAAGTGCACACTCAATAGTGTTGCTAAAGCTCTTAACAAAGTAGAATTTAATAGGTCTCCACAAATACTCTTAACATGGTAGATCATCAGAAGTGATCAAATTGTAAGCCTTAACTGGCCCCTTCTAAATCTGCAGATAGTGAAGAATTTATGGGTGTCATCCCCACCACAATTTTTACTTCCTAACAGGAGTTTTCTGCGATATCATATCTTGTGTTATGTGTCAATTACTTTCATGAATATTTCTATGAATGTTCACATGTTTGATTAAGTTTATGAATTGATAAATCTTACATTAAAATAGCATAGAACAGATGGTTGGATAAACAATTGATTACCTAAAGGATAAAGGTTAAAAGATACAAACATTTTAGAGGTACTGATTCACCCCTCCCCTCTCAGTACACACTTCCCATTAATTCCAACACAAGTGACTTTGGTGCAACCAAACAAAGAATATAAATAAATTCCCTCCCAAGCTAAGGGTCAAAAAAAGGCCAATTTATGTAAGTGTGAAAGTATGGAAAGAGCTTGTAAAAGCATATGAGAATTTTGAGGCACAGATAAAGTCAGGTGAGAAAAGTACACATGTATTTGAATTTTATCATAAGATTAAGGAAAATTTAATAAATTATTCTTCAATATTATTTGTGCATAGTTAAATTAAATTAGTATATGTTTTAGGACAAGGCCTCCAAGGTTGGGCTTGGCCAACTTTGTGTCACACATCACAGTGGCCAAAAAGGTTTATAGGCCTTGATCTGTACATTTGTAAGTATATTTAATATGTTAAATGATATTTTTTTATTTACTAGGAAAAAGTAAATGATTACATATTAATTAGTTTAACTAGTCCATGTGTCATGTTTTGATAGGAGGAGAAATATGGCCAACGTCCAACACAATTTGAAAATTAATGTTACAAAGAAAAAAGTGGATCAATTTTGTAATTTGGATGGAGAATGAGGTACCAATACTTGAATTTCAATAATTTAGTTGGATATTGTTGTGTTAATATGTAAATTTGCATTTGTTTTTTTGAGTTGTTTATTCATGTGTACAATAAGCTCTAAAGTGCCTCTTTTTTGGCCCTAGATCCCACTCTATTGGCCCATTATTCCATGTTGAGGGAAAAAATATTGTTTGCCTTAAAGGGGAGTGGGTGACATCCATGCCTTATTTTCATCGCATATTTTAATTAATAACCATGGACTTTCAATATCTCTTAAGTGTCCTCATTTAAGTTATGAGTTGTATCATTTGAGTAATTAGTCCCATGTTGATTTGATTTATCTTCTTTTATCCCAAACATGGTATCTCAAGGATTTCTTCCTCGGTATCTCAAGGAATGCTTCCTTGAATCCATGTTTTCATTCTACTAAGTGATTCACATGCATATTTTTCATCCTTCCTCATGATACTGTCATTATTTTAACATGTAAGAATGTTTTGATGCATCTTGGTAAGCATACTATAACTCTAATACATCATTTTAGAACTCCTTTTTCAACAAGGTCAAGTCATCATGGATTTCTAATGAGTATTCTATGAAATCACCTATGTCATACCTTCCAGCCTTGTAGTATTCCACTTGATGTTTCAAGTTCTCAATTTCCTTCTTATTTCATTCTATTTCTAATGCAGAGAACTTATTCGGAAGACAAGGACAAAATAACAAACTCAAAAAAGTCTCAAAGGTGACTCCTCAAATGGACTTCTCTCATTCTTCCCATTAGACATTGTAATAAATTATCCTATAGCCAACCTTGTGCCTGACATAAAATGGTTATCCTCAAAATCTTATTGTTTTTTTAAGGACTTCCTTGTATCCCCATCAACCTAATGAAAGACCCTGCAAGGCCACTTGACAAATTTTATTCACACTTCCTTCATACATGGAAACTAGACCTACTAGCCCTATCTGCCAGGTTTTTGGGCTTTAATTATTCAACCCCTATCCTTATGCACAAAAAAGGAAACTTTGGAATACAATTTTTAGAGTTTCATAACATATCTAAAAACTCTCATATGTTGTTTTGGGACACCAAAGGAAAAATAGGTCTGCAACCGGTTTTGGGGCACAATTAGCCCTATTTTCCAAAGCAAGTACTTGAAAACCCTTTACAATTCCTTGACCAATTACAAAAACATATGGAATTCAAAACCAAAAAAAACTCCACTATTTTTAGGTGCCTAAACCCCTCAATTTGTCTTAGACTCCAAATTTGCATTCACAGTAACACAAACGATCTTGTCACATAGCAAATGCTAGGCCTAGGGATTCCATTTTCTATCTCCCAACTCCACCTATTGTTATGAAACCATATTAATATTCAAAGTCACCCTAAGAAGTATGATTCCACCAAGATTTTGGTTTCTCCTATGGTGGAATGGAGTCTTACAAGCATTTTAACATTCAAACCCTAGTTGGTGGGGGTTTCAGCCCCACCTTGAGAAAAATGGAAATAAATCCTTCAAAATTTAATGATTTTTTTTCAAACAAATTACATATCAAACTAAATTCTCCCCTCTTTCCATCAATGTGAGTCGCAAGGCATGAGAGTACAGTACAGGTCCGTACAATTCTCTGAAACATGAGAAAAATAGTTATAAAGTAGGGAAATAGAAAAAAAATTGTATTCAACTTCTTCAAATATTAAGAACAACCTGTGCCTCAACCAAAAGAGGCACTATAAACATAAATCATCCCATCCCCAATATTCCTTAACTAATTTTTGAATGGGTGACCATTGGGATTTGAAAATTGCACTTTTGCACTAGAAAGTTGCAAAAGTTGTCAATGCAACTTTTTACAACTATTTTCCCTACTTAAAAAAATAACTCAAAACTTGATGCATATCCCTAATACATGAAAAAATGGATAATATGAGTCAAATTACATCATTTACACTCATTATGAACACACTTTGACTTGTTTGACCATGTTTGACCCAATCGGGACCTTATAGGTCTACATGAGTTAAATGTCATCAATTCCCTTACAAACAAATTTGGATTGATTATAAATGGTATTTAGGACCTTATGAGACCTTGATGAAACACTAAAACAATTTCAATTACAAAAATCCTTCATGAGCCATCCAAATGATTAAGTTCTCTTGCACCAATTTATCATGTCATTTAAAGGATGTTTCATTCATTTGCTTGTGTTCTAGTGACCCTAGTTGTAGCCCTAGACACTAGATCATATCATCTACATAAATTATCATTGCTTCCATGGCTTCATTAAATATCAAGAGTGTATTATGACATGCAACTTCTTGATCAACAAAATGTAAGGTACATGCTTGGGAAAAGTATGGGGTGTCTTTGTGGTGCCATAGATCTTTTGATATGTTAACAACTCGTATAGGGAGAAATATTTTAGGTTCTCCAAGATTTTGATCATGTCTTAAGATATCTTAGGGAGCCTTTTCTCAAATAATATCTCATGGAAGGGAGAAAAGAATCAGTCACAGATGTGGTCATATTTGGATGCATATTTGTGATCCCATAAATCCTAGTAATAAACATGGACAAAACAACATGGGATGATCCATGTCTAATTCATCCCCAAAGAATTTTTTAGCTTCACAAAAAATATAAAACATGTAAGAGGTGGTATAGAATTTTGGATTTCAGCCCACTGGACTTGACTCGAATGTTGTTATTTCATTGCACAAAGTGAGTGACAAAACAACTACCTAGTTTAAAATTGGCCCTTGTTTGAGAAAAATATGTAGTAATGAGACTTAGGATTATTGAAAATGAGAAGCATCCTTGTCCCCATACAGCCTGTTAACTAGGGACACTATGTTTTTTACTGAACCCATGAGGATGATGGAAGGGTGCCACTTAGTGTTACTAAAAGTTAATGTTTATTTGGATTATTTGAAAAACTAAGCTCCATTGGATATTGGTCTTGTGAATTTTTGGCTGGGGATTACATTGATCTAGTAGTGGTAATGGAATATAGATCTCAAAATAGTTATATCATAGAAATTTCTTGTGCTTTAGGATTTAAGATGACCAAGGAGTGATAGAACAAGAAGAGGACAACACTATATTTTAATTTCCAAAAGGTTAGAAATGGTGTAAATAAGTAGTGTGTTGGGGATTATTCTAGAAGGACAAGAAAACACCAACTGAAAAGGCTTGGACAACCTTCTTCACTTTGAGCTCCACAAGACTCATGAGGGTATTCCTTATTCTAAATCTATACCTATGATAGATTCATTCTAATGGCCACGTACAAACCTTCAAATGTGGGTAATTCTCATATTTTATGTAGATGAAGCTTTTATTTCATCACTTGAACAAGTAATCTGATTTTATTTAACAAACACTTAGAACACATAAATTATATATCTCATTCTCATAATCATGGAGGAGTGTTATATGGATACTTTTAAATGCATCTTCCACATTTTTCTAAGGACCGTGTAGATATAGGAACACAGATAAATTAAACAGAAAAGAAAAAAATAGAAAGGAACAACAGATTTGATTAGTTTGATTTTAAATCTGAAAACCCTCTAGGGATCTCAACATTTGAGTGCCCAATCTCGAGCTACAGAGTGAAAGTAAATCCATGACATAGATCCTATGAACCAATGAAACTTAACCAGTGAGTTTTGAATAGGATAAAGCTTAAATTAACAAGCCCAATCAACTTATTATAAATTTATACTTCAACAATCTATCTCATGCACTGAAAATCATTTATATCTCCTTGAGAGAGACCCATGAACAAATAAGACACCCATAAGAAAATTGCAGAGACAAATTCAACCATCTTTAATGTATTGAATTCATATGATTTAAGTATTCAAATTTGGAGACAACTTAATGACATTAGAATTTATAATTGCACAAACTGGTAACACTTCTCATGAGATTACACTATCTCATAATTACATTCACCCTCAACAACCTAAAACTAAACACTATCCTAGTTACAAGATAAAGAGAATTTTCAGAATTAAAACCCCCTTTTTATGGCCTTGGAATTCCTTTTATATTTAAGGAATGCAACAAGCTTCAGGCCACTAACAAAGATTGGATTATATCGCCATTAATCTATTATAGATGATAATAGCCTAAAATATTTTGTTACCACAAGTCTTCACCTAAAGTAAATCTGCTTAGATGATATAAAAAAAGGCTATGGTGACAAATCCAGTACTTTCAATGAACCAACCAGGCATGTGAGTCATGCCAATATCGACCATGGGTCATTTTTGAGGTTGAAAATGCCAGAATGCAAGATTCCTACTAGCCTTCCCATTAGGAGAAATCTTTGATAATTCTTCCCATGGAGATATAGGCAGCTCCAACACCTCAACTTCTTCCCCTACAACCTCTAACCCCACCCTTGCAACCTCTTCCCTATCAGTATCACCTTGATTCAAGATAATCGGAGTGGTAACATTACGGATTGGAATAATTTGCAAACTACAGAAAAAGTTTGTAGCTGCACTGAAGCATTCTAATCTCATTCATCTTTGTTATTATTTGGTTTTTTTTAGCTGCTTCTCTCTCTCTACCTCTTTCATTGAGGAACCAAAAAAATATTTTTGTTTGGTGAAGAAAAACAACTTATTCAGACTGACTCAATTTAGTAATTAGAAATGAGTGAGAAGCTTCCTTTTGAAAAAGGTGGATATATTATTCTTATGGAATTTTCTATTTCTTGAGAAGATAAAGGCAATATACCTTTCACCTCAAGGAGAGTTCCTATGAGCAATGCCCTTATCGCACTATGGGGAATTTTGTTGCAAAGAAATGAGAGAAGAAAATTTTGGATACTATGCAGGGGAAGAAGGCGAATTTGGAACAAGGGAAGGGGAAAATGCAGGATTCTTTCCATCTACCCTCTTATAATAGACACAAGAGAATAGATCCTAGAGTGAAATAGGCTTATACAAGCCCACATCACCGGGTCCTCTAGCCATTCCCAATCCTTATCCCCACCCTGAGTGAGGAATATAGTATTATCCTTAAGCAACTAGACACCCAATAAACCCTCGCAAACTCCACTGGTTTGACAATAAGCACAGACTACAGGGCCATTAGGTTATGAAATCCATCCAACCACCCTTTGCATTTAAGAAATCCCTAAAACCATGAAGTGCATCATCAACTCATGATCCTTATATACTTCTTGCAAAAGGGCCTTCCCTAGTCTCAACCTAATGCAACATAATCTCATCCATAGTCAGCTATAAATAAAATTCTTCCAAGCTTCAAATCAAGTGCCATAACTTGCTAATTCAAGCAATACCTGTACTAAAGTTCACAACTGTGAAATCTTTTCAAGCTGACATTCTTGGTTATCACAACATCTCATAAAAGGAATGGAGGAAAGGTGTAATGATCCTCTGATCTAAAATATATTTTAGGATTAAATGCAATGTCACTTCTAATATGAAAACCATCTTTTGTAACTCTGTAATCTCCAAAATGTAGTAAAAAAGTCTTGAATTGTATAGCGTGGCAATCTTGGCTCACATGGCAGCACACATGGAAACCACTCACTGGCTTGACCTATATTTGAATTATCCAAATTGTACACACTCACTCCATAATTTCCCTAGACATCTATCACCACCTTGCATAACCTCGAGTTTAAAGAGTTTTCTTCAAAAATTACCGTGAAGCTAAGATTAACTCATCATGAGTTGTCTTTTCTTCATCGCATCCTGATGACCCATCCACCTTAACTACAATTTAAACCTACCAAATTTTGGCATGCGACCATACCATTGTGTTAAATTATCAAATGCATGCCTCACGTAACCTCCTCACTTCCCCGTAGGCCAGAACTAGGTCCCACAAAACAAGTTGTAAGGCCATAACAAGGCATCTCCATAACATTTCATTCTTCCTCACAATCTCGCGGCTAGAAAATGTTTTCCCCTCTAACTATCGTGAGGATGCGAGAAACCATCACGATCATCAAAAACATCAACCTGGAGACCATCATGCAGTCTCACAACTATGAGTCATTAACCTTAATAACAATAGCGAGGGAGTGACTAGGAGATCACCAAACCACCAACACTTTTTGCCAGAATAATATAACACTTGCGAGATCGTAAGCTATGAGGGGTAAGTTACCATGGAAGGGGAAAACACAATGCATTAGGATAGGACACATGAAAATATATGGTCATAAGATAGAAGCATGAAATAATGAACCTAATACTTTGACATTAAATAAAATCCTAACCACAAATATACGAGGGTAAATAAAATATGACAAGTTGGCCAATGGACACAATGGGAGAACATATGTAAACGGCTAACAATTTTTAAAATTTAAAATTTCTGTAAACCGAAATGACTTAAAGAGAAGCAACCCTATGCAATTTTGATATAATCCTTAGCTTTTGAAAATGCTTCACAGAATATATATACCCACCATCAATAAAACAAAAACAAAAAATGTCTTTGAAGCCCTCTGCCTAGGTGGCATTCAATAATATTCATAAAAATTGACTCTTTCAAAATCAATCTTCTTCATAAAAAACAAAAGAACAAATAATGAAAGTCCTTTAATGCCCACTGTGTAGGGAACCATGAACAATATTTCATAAACTTCTGAAAAATTATAAAGTCATTAATAGTTCTAGATTACAATGGAAGTAGAGAAAGCAGATTACAAACCCTGAGACCTAGGTCTTTTATGTGTGTATGTGTTTCAATCCCCATATTCTTCAAGGTGGATTGTACTTCTTCAATATTTATTTCTTTCAATTGTAACAAATCTCAAAACCCTATTAAGCCACTATAAATTAGCTTCCAAATTAAACAACAAAAGAGTTTTTGAGAATTTGTAAATTTTAAAGATTTCTTTTGCTTTTAATTTCCCTGTGGTCTTTTAAATAGCATGGATTTTTTCCCTCTGATTCTATTTTTGAGTGTTTTGACTGATAAAAGGCTTGAACAAATTAATTTTTTTATTTAAGTAGATGTATGATTTTCACCTGAAAAAAATACTCTTCATTGGATTTAGTGCTGAGTGGAATGGTAATTGGTATGGTTTTTTTGTTGTCTACTCTTGAGAGACAAGTCAACATAATACATGACGCAGGATAACAACAAAAATGACCTACATTTTTGTGGTTCAACAAGAACTTTGTTTTGTGACTGTTCCTGCAGCCAAGGCAGAACATAGTAACTTCCTGTTTGTTTTCTAAGAACTATATTTTTGTTATCTTTTTTAGTCCAGTTTAGCTGTTGAATCATGTAATATGGTTATGGTTTCATTTTGTATATTTTAATATTAGATATATGACAGAAAAATATTTTATTACTTTAAATAAATAATAACTTTTCATTAAAATATTTTTTTGGGGAATAACTGGGGTCTTCCAGAAGATGAAGATGATCCTCAATATACAGATCCAGAATATGTTGGTTATGGTCCATATCGCATGGTAGAGGATGGTGATGATGCAGATACAAAAGGCACTGAAGCTGATGATGATGATGATAACGACTACAATCATGCTCATGATGACTATGATGGTGATGATGATGATGATGAGGCAGTTGTTGCTAGTAGCTAGTGACATTCATGATCATATAGACCGCATTATAGATCATTGATGATGTATCGTTATGATGCCTCTTTTTATGGTTACTATCATATGTATTATTTTCATAGCCTGCAATACCATATTAATGATTTGATACATTTTTAAATGTATCATTTTCACGGCCTGTAGTACCATATTATTGAGTTGATACATTTTTAAATGTATGATTTTCACTTATATCCTTTGGATATGTATCATCTTGACTTGTATCATTTTCAGTTACATAATTTATCATTTTTACTTATATCATTTGTACATGTATCATTTTGACTTATGTCATTGTTGGACATGTATCATTTTGGCATGTTTTTTATTTGCTAGCATCTTGGACTTTCGCTTGTTTTAGTTACATGTGATGATCTTATCAATATTCACTTGTCAATTTATAAATATTGAAAGTGGTCGATGATTTTTGGATGAATGATTATTATGTATGATGATTTTAATTTTCTAAGGATGGATGTTGTCAAATTCAATTAAATTATAGATATTTTGATGTGCACCTTCTTAGTGTCAATATGGGTTTCATGATTGGAATAAAACATATTAAATTAATAAAAAATGGAAGTAAAATAAGAAGCATTGTAAGAAGTAAAAAATGAAGCAACGATAGAAGTAAACTTACCAACAATCTTGGAATCAAAACTTAGCATTATCTAGAAAGAAAAAATAGAAGTAATTAGGGTAGAAAACAAAGGAGTAATAATGGAAGCAATTTTAGAAGTAACAAAAGATGTCAAACTAGAATTAAACCTGGAAGAAAAATGGGAAGCAATAAAAGAAGCAAAGATGAAAGCAAAAAAGTAAAACTGGTAGAACAACATGGAACCAAAAAAGGAAGCAAAATTGGAATGCAAAACTGGGAGAAAACTTGGAAGCAAAATCAGAAGCAATAGTGGAAGTAACAAGTGGTGTCATAATAGGTGTCAAACTGGAAGCAACACAAGAAGCAAAACTAAAAGAAACAAATGGTGATAATGGAGGCAAAACCAGAAGCAACACAAGAAGGAAAACCAAAGTAACACTGGAAGAAAAAAAGGAAGCACACATTAAATAAAAACATGAAGCAATAGAGGGCATTATAATGGAAGCAAACATAGAAGCAACACCAAAAGAAAAATGTGAAGCAAAATTAGAAGCAACAAACGACGTCATAATGGAAGCAAAACTAGAATCAAAATGGGAAGAAAACCTAGAAGCAAAATTAGAAGCTACAAACGACGTTATAATGGAAGAAAACCATGAAGAAAAATAGAAGAAAAATGGGAAGCCAAACTGGAAGCGAGCCCAGAAGCAACAAACGATGTTATAATAGAAGCAAAATAGGAAGCTAATTTTGAAGTAAAACCAGAAGAAAAGTAGGTCATTATAATAAAAGAAAAACTAGAAGCCAAATGGGAAGCTAAACCGAATGCAAAATTAGAAGCAACAAAGGACATTATAATAGAAGCACAACTGGAAGCAGCGCAAGAAGCAAAAATGGAAGCAACACAAGAAGTAAAACATGAAGCACAATTGGAAGCAAAACCAGAAGCAACAAGAGAAGCACAAATCGATGCCAAATCTAGCGCAATACCCATTGCCAAGTAGGCACAATTGTTTGCTTCTTTTCCTGGCGCTACTAATGATGTGTGCAAGGTTGTGTCACAAGAGTCAGCACCAAACCCAGCCTAGAATGCGGAGTTGACTACGATGGTAAATAGGTCATTGAGTGATTGATGTAGTTGGGCGCTAACTTTTATGCTAACATAGAGGCTTATTTCACATCCCAAATTGCATTAAAATTCGTCTCTAATTTAGGTGTTGTTTTTCTGTTCTGCTATAGTGATTGCAACAAGTAGGGACTTCAAAAAAATATTTACCCCTCTAGAAATTTAGAAAAGAGGATGGATAAGAATATTGAGTTTTTATAATATAACATAACTTATGCAAAATTAGGAGTGGGGAACGATAAAATCTAAAATCCAAAAATCGACCTCCAAAAGGTAGGCAAGGATTAGCAATTAGAAAAACTTGATATCATGGTAGTGTAGACACCCAAAATTGGTCGGTCTTGCGAGTTTGAATTAATCACTAATTATTCTTCTATTAATTAAATGATTCTTTAATTGTTTAATTAATCATTTTAGTTCTTTTATAACCTAATCATTTAATCATCCCCCTCAATATTAATTAAATAATTAATATTATTTAATTAATTAACTTTAATTAATTAATATTTATCAGTTAATTAAATTTAATTTCTAAAGTCCTATAGTTTAAATAATTATCTTTAATTATTTAAATTAACTAATAATTCATCTAATTAAATTAATTTCTAAAATTAATTTAATTTCATTCCAATTTCAATTTCACTTAATTTCTAACTAATTTTGATTTAATTTCTTCATTCTCAAAATTTGAATTTTTAATTCAATTTTAATTCTAAAATCTTCAAAAATCCAAAAAATCAGTTTATGAGGTAATTAAAATTCTAAAAATTCTAAAAAATCCCTCATAAGTCTAAAAAAATCAAATTTATAAATTCTAAAGTCTCCTAAAAATTAAAAATCATTTCAAAATGAGAAAATCAATTCTTTTCTCAAAATCGCATTTTAGAAACTAATATCTTCTGAAAATAAAAAATCTTCTCAATATTTATCCCATCTTCTATTTCCTAAATGAGCTCTCTGCTTTTGAGTTTGAATTTGAAATAAATCTTCATTTTCGGAAGGTTACCCAAAATCTCCCAGTTCCTAATTATCTCAGCCACTCATCCTGATTTTCTCAACTTGATCTCAATCGTTCATCCAATCCTGAATATCTATATAAACTCATCTTCATTCTCATTTGAAGGATCTCAATTTATGAAGAGAAATTATTTTATGTACATTTAAATTTATGCAATCAATCATCATGTTAATTATTCTCGAAACTCTGAGTTGAAATGTTGTTGAATCCAACACTGAGCGTCATCAACAAAGTGTAGAGAAACAATAAAAGTAGATGAGTATAGTTTAGGATTGAATTTCATTCTTTCAAAGTTATTAAGATCTTCAGTATATTTATATTTTATTGTTTTGTAGGGCTATTAAATATTAGTAGTTCATTTTGACTAGTTTAGTGTTATAAATCTCATTTCTTGAGTCTTGCAGGTTTGCCCTGATGACATGTAACTGATTGAATGTTTGAAGATATTAATTTGATCATTGAAATGCAGAAAGATAATGCAAGACATTAAATCAATTAATGGATTGTATTCTCATTGATGTCAACTTGATATAATCTAATCGGTTATAATCAAAGTGTCAAAGACTTCAGAGAATTAGAGAGATTAACATTATGCTTTCAGTAATGCATAAAAGATAAGCATTCACTAAGTGACTAAAAACACAGACGGCTAGTGGAACTTGACAGACAGAGATAACCAAAATTCAAGTCACAGTGATGCCCGAGAAAAGAAACTGATGAGCATTATCAAAGAGTAGAATCACAAGCATTACCAACGACAAGAATTACAGTGTTAACCAACTAGCAGAACTTTGTAGTGAAGCCTGAAGGACAGACAACCCCGACGGAGAAGCCCGAGGACAACTAAAGTGTTGACTAAAGCTATCAAGAGTTAAAACATTGAAGTTAACTGGAGTTCAGAAACACCAAAATGTATAGCTGGCAGAGCTAAATATAGACTTAACTAGTAGTTATCATCATTTTTATCGACAAGATAAAGCCAGAGATAAGTAACAGATTTAAAGTTGTTTTATCCAGTTGGAAAGAATATTTCTACGAGATAAAATAGGAGTTATGCTTTAAATCAGGATTGGCTAAGATTGTGGATCATGCCAAGATCAAGAAAATCAAGAACCTAGAAATGGTGATATCATGTCTATAAAGAGATAACTTAATTCATTATGAATTAAGGGGAGTGAATGAAAAAGAGGATGCTGAAGAGAAATTGATGAAGAACAAATTCATATAGTCCTAATCAATCTAACTAAGGAAAGAGCTAAAGATTTCTGCAGACATCGAGCAACAGAGCATAGCATCCCCAAGAAGAAACAAAAGTGGAGCAAAGGTATTGAAAAGATATATTGATTAGAATAGGTTTAATGAGCTTACAATAGATCTTAAAATCTGCAAGTATAAGTTGTATATGTGAACATATCATATTGTTTCAATTTAACCATTGATTCAGAAAGTCTCTTAACTGAGCAGGACTTAAAGATCCTTTCTCTATTGAGATACATCCCAAGGAGTATCAAGAAGTTTGATCATGAAGATAGCATGAGATGTCAGATACCATTTGACAAATCAGGGTTTGGTCATAGAAGGTAGCATAGAGATGCCCGATATCAAGTGAAAAACTAATCTTTTAAATACTCTAACAAGGTCACACCTAACAGTGTGTTTGTAACCTTTAACAGGATGGCTCTTCACCAAGCTCACTTCAGAAGAGTGAAAATTTTGGGTTACCGGTCCCAATTGGTTTTTCCCTTAACAAGGTTTCTATGTTCAAAATCCATGTGTCAATGTGTTTATGAGTCATTACTTTAGTGTTTTGCATTACACATAGCTAATCTGGATTGATCGGTATACTCTAAGTAATTTATTGGTATTCGGTAAATTGAAAGAGTGTTATTTGGTAAACATAAAGAATAAGGTTTAACAGAGCACTTCGAGCAGTAGTTATTTCATAAGTATATTTGAAGGCATTCATCTTATAGGATTGAAGATAACTAGAGGCCTAATTACTAAGTTTTTGGGTTGATTAATTGGAATATTTTTGAGGTCACTGATTCACCCCNCCCCCCCCCCCCCCCCCCCCTCTCTTAGTTATTACTAACAATTGGTATCAGAGCTTGTGTGCTTAGAAAGGGAGTTTAATAGCTCAATAAAATATCATAAGATGAACAAACGAGATGTGCCCAAGTTGAATAAAGACAACTTTGCATCATGGCAAAGTAGGATAAGACTCCACCTATCAGGTATTGGTAATCATGTTACTCGACACCTTGATACTGAATATGTGTTGCCTACAGGACCTCATACTCTTGAGCAATTAAGAGAAAAGCATCAGCATAATTGCATGATTAAATAACTTGCCTCATCACTCTCTGATGTTGAGTTTGAAGATGTCAAAACATGCAACCCTAAAAAGAAAATGTGGGATAAGTTGAAGCTGGTACATGGAGGAGATGCTAATGTACTAAGAGCCAAGGTAGAAATCCTAAGAGGGAGGTTTGATGACCTAAGGATGAAATAAGGAGAAAATATCACTCAATATAGTTGTAGAATCAAAGAGGTAGTCAATGCTATCCAAGGAGTTGGAGGTATACTTGAAGAGGAGATATTGGTAAGTAAAATCTTAAGAACCTTACTGCCTGTATATGCTATTAGAGTTTTTGTTATTCAATAAATGAGAGCAGTTGCAAACAATACAATTACTCTAGATAGTCTGATTGGTATACTGATTTCATTTGAGATGAATAACTTTGATAATAGTGTCTTACCATCTATAGAATCTGCATTCAAATATTCTTTGAAAATAAGTAATTCAAGTCATAGACACACTATTAGGAATGACAGTGATAGTGATAATTGTAACCACCCTAATTTGGTCTTCTCTGACTATAGACCCTATTTTCCCTAAGTGTGATCATACCCCCAATTATGTCAAGACAACTCTTCAATCGGTTGGCATAATTCTTTCAAATCAAATTTAATCTCCTAAGTGATTTAATCACTAAATTTTATTAATCATCTTAGCCAATCAATTCAATTCAAATCCATTCAAATCAATTCAAATCAAAACATGGCTAAAGTAATTAATTTAAAAGGAATTAAATAAAATCTTAATTATGCCTCATCACTTGCAAAATCCTATCCCCTAGCCTAATTAATCTAATTAAATTGGCTATAGTCCTAATTAATTATCAAAAGCTTAAATAATTAATTTTCCTATTATTGAATGAATATATTAAATATAATTCATTTCATTAATATTCCCTCTAACCTAACCTACCTCAACCACCTTAACCCTGGGTTCAAACCCACCCCAACATATTCCCCCCATGTTAAGCCTACTTCTAATCTTAATCCTATCCTAACCCCCTTCCTAATGTTGTCACATTCCTAATTTTGTGATTAGGAATCCAACCCACTCCCAAAAGTCAAAGTTCTCAAGCTTGACCTTAAACCCTCACCCATGTTTATTAAACCCTCACCATGCCTCTTAAATGCTCTCATAAATGCATCATTTAATGCATATTCCCTACTCCCATCCCTCATTAATGCTATCTGCCATTAATGCTCTTTCACCACCATTAAGGTTTTTACACCTCCATTAATGGCCTTGTCCCCTCTCTCTCTCCACATTTCTTCTATAAATAGGATGAATTTTGAGCACAAATGACCCTTAATTTTCAGAGTTGAAAGCATTGTTGTGTTGTTGAGATTATTAAAGATCTATGTTGCATCTTAGTTTTATTATGCATTGTTATTATCTTCATTTTTAGAGCTAATATGCAGATTTCTTGAACATTTAGATTACTCTTTATTCAAATCTTCACTTCTTAGGTTGTATATGTCACTGATTTGTGCATGATTATGGCATTCTTCAAACTCCTCCTAGATAGGAAGCAATAGATCAGTTTTAGTGATTTAGATGAAACCCTTGCTTTTTATGCTTTTTCACTAATATAATGATCTATTGAAGTGTCGTGTTGCAAATAACAGGTCCACAAATTCACACACACATTTATGGCGCCCACCATGGGGCTCAATTTCAGATTTTTCCTCATTTTGCATCCATTTTTCACTAATTTGTCTTCACAAGTTTTAGGTACAAAGTCATTTTCGGTGATAAAGGCTCACATCTAGTATACGCCCTCGCATCGCAGAATCTAGGCTCGCATCTCGGATATCCTGAGTCATTTCTGGTAAAGGCTCACATCTGATTTGCATTTCATCACTTTTGGGGTATTTCATCGCATCTGGGAAACAAAGTCGCATGCAGAAATCTAGGGTCGCATCTAGTTTTCAAAGTTACATTTTGGCAAAAACTAACCACTAACCTTTGCATTTCTTCTGTGTTTGACCTTTAAGCAGACTAATTCTTGTTTGCGGGTTGTTGTCAAGACCCCTTTTCTCACAAAGATGAAACAAAGTTGCTAACTTGTTGTTCGCAGGTGTTTTAAATAGATTAACTTGTTTCCCTTATTTAATGTTTTAAAACACTTAACACATTTTCTAAACATTTGTTAAATCAACCAGGTTACTATGCTCTTTTCCTTCGAGGAAAATCAGAAGTTGGTTTAATGCTTGTGAAAGAATTTAGAGATAAATAGATAAGGCAAATAAACTCACCGTTTAATTCATTTTGGGATCAGAAATTGAAGAAAGCAAATCATTAATCTTGTGGGATAATTGAACAAGTTACATTGTATAAATTCCCTTTGGATTTGAAATTGGATAACACAAATCATTTAACATTGTGGTTAATTGAACAAGTCAACTTCATTGTCTAAATTTTGGATAGTAATTGAACAAGAAAATCACCTAACTTTGGGGAAACTGAACAAAATAAACTTTGCTTTCATGCACCATGTTTTCATAATCTAGGAATATTTAAATCAGGCTCAAATATCTTGAGGGAATGAACATTGCTTGAAGTGTTTTAGGAGAAAATGACATGGACTAGGAGAGTATGCTCTCCTTCTTTCAAATTAGAAATCTAGAAATCCTACACTTGTCAATCCTTTGTATGCTTATTAAATAGTAGAGGGCCTGCCGATTGAGGAAAAAATCTCCCAGGAACAACCCAAGTGAGGACAGGTTTTACGCCAACCCTTCCAACTCACTATAAATAATTGCTTCCTCTTAGGCTAAAGCCTTGGAATAAGGAATCAGTTTTGTTCCTGGAATTTTGACATCATTCCTTGAAAATGCTTGGGTATGTGTAGAGCGGAGCCGCTTGAATCTTGCTTGCGAGACTATACATATTCGAGTACTCACAGGGCTATACGCCTCAATTTTTCCTTGTGTAATTCTATGGGAGACGATTTCAAACAGATTGCCCCATCATAAAAAATAAACTTCATAGAAAAAACTACTCAATTCATCCCTGAAAGGGTGATAATCCTTGTGCAAGGAAAAAATTAATTGCCCCAAGACACTCGTCATATCATGCCCTCACTTGCATTTGGAGTCAACTAATATGGCATCATGACTGGAGCCATTACGTGCTTGGTGATGGCCATATTCTAATTAGCATTTGAGTGTGTACCTAATTCAACGAGCAAGGATTTTCATCCTCTACTTAGAAAATAAGGAATAAAGATGTGTTTGTCCCCCTTTAATAATACAAATCTTCTTGATGTGTTTGAAAGTTAATTAACAAGATAAATCATTCAAACAAGCAACAAGATTCAATCCTTTGGCTACATACCATATTTTTCACTCACTGGAAAGACTCAAAAACAACCTACTATCAGACAAATTTGCACAAACTTCAAAGCTAAATCAGAAAAAACTTGAAAATTTTTCAGAAAGTCACATTTAGGATCATGGGTCACATCTGGTAAATTTTGCATCGCATCTAGGGAGAAAGATCGCATCTAGGGAGAAGGCTCGCATCTGGTAAATCCTGCCTCGCATCTAGGGAGAAAGGTCACATCTGGGATACTTAAGCTTGCATCTGGTATTTCCTCCCTCACATGTAGAGTGCCACATCTGGGATAGTGGGCACTTGCATAGTTGTTTCTCAGAGAAAAATAGTTTATTTGGATACCCTTTTGGCTCTTAATTCTGGTCCTATTGCTTTTACTAGTCCATATGTCACTGTTTCACAACTTGCTTATAATTCTACCTTGCATGTCCTTTTGGATCTTCATAATTGGTCCCAAATCATGTGGTCTTTACACTCAACTAAACAAATTGATTCCCGGCTCACTATCAAGGTATTCTAACCCTCTGACGCTGGAGTCACTTATTTCAAACAATCAACTCTCATTGGTTCCCAGCTCACTATCAGGGCATTCTAACCCTTTGACGCTGGAATCAATTACTTTGAAACATCAAACCCAAACTCACACATTTGGGGACAATTCAGAAACCCTTTTGGAACCATTCTAAGACTTTGATCAAGACAATCTTACGATGGCTAAAAACAAATGGAATAAACCCTATGCTCTTAACACCAAGGAAGAAGAGATTCTCATTAAAGCTCTTTCTAAAAAAATGCAAGCTTTGAAATATGACATTCAAGACTTAAAATAAGAGAAATATACCTCATCAAATGGGTCTTCACTAAGATCAATCTTTCCTCTTCTCTATGATCAGAAGACACACATGTCTTCACATTCTTCAAAAAAGGAGAAACCTACTCATGGTAATCCTATCTTTGATCAAGAGATTATTTCACAGGATCATGTCGATCCTATCTTTGATCAACATCCTCATAATCTTGAATCCAACATCTCTTTGGAGAGTTCAAGTGGATCTACATGTCCAAGGGATAGAGCATTTACTCCTTTGAGATGATCTTATACAACAATGTTGGCAAAGCTTCTTCAAAACAATCTCATCAAATTGCCTCAAACCACCTCATGTGGAATGTCATTTGTGAGTACCTACTGTGCCTATCATCAAAATAATGAGCATAAATCTTCACATTGCATGGAGTTAAAACATAAAATCCAAGATCTAATTGATGATGTCATAATCAAAGTTGAAGATACTAATGAATTGTCAAATGAAGATACCAATCCCAAGCATGATAAAAATCATTAACCTATGTCTAGAAATGAACTACATGCTACTTCTACTTCTTCCACTATTCCTCCATCTGACAAAGCTTCAAGGATATCCAGATATACTCCATCACACAAAGATCCTAATGTTTTTCATGATAACTATGTCTACCCTCAAGTGATGCCTTTAAAAGAAATCCAAGCTAATCTATATCTTGCATCAAGTACATTCCATGCTCCTAAGATCAAATACCCCAAGATTTCATATACTTTAAGGCCTATTTTGGATAATTCCCCAGCAATCCTTCAAGAATCCCTCATGAAGATTAAAACTCCTATCTTTTCCTTTGGACTGGATCCATGTCAAGAGGATAATAAAAAGAACAAAGAAACAAGTCTTACTAATGATCAAGATCAAGACATTGTCCTATCCCCTCCAACATTTGACGAAGGTCCCATATCCCTACAATCTGAAGATGATCCCCTCATATCTTTTCATTTCCTTCAAAAATATATTCCTCCATCTCAAGAGCTACATATCCCTCCATCTCCTGAGCAAGATCTTAATAATTCTAAAAATTCTATTGAAAATCAAGAGCAAGGTACTCTTCTTGCATTATAAAAAGACCCTTGTCAAGATCAGTATGTTCCATCATATCTTTCATATAAACCTCCATATCCACCTCAAGAAACCATTATTCCTCCAAATCCCTTACATGATAATAAGTTGCCTTGAGCATCAAGGGTTCTAGTTAAAATGGCTCCTATCAAAGTTACACATGATCCTATGGGTATGAAGATGAATTTGAAACAAAAGATCCTTGGTCAGGAAGCTCACTCTAAATATGTTGATACTCATTTCACGCCTTATATTCCTCCATTTGCATCCAAGAACCAGCCTTCTCCATCTTCCAAATCTATCCTTGGTCCATATTTTCAAAAGTGGAAAGCTTCAAACCTTCCATCTATATTGGGTCTATATATCCCTCCGTCCACTTACCCTATTTCCTATCAAGATCAACAGAAACATGCATCTTTGAAACCTCCATATCAACACATCCATATGAACCATCCATATCGGTCTTATTCATCCACACATCCCAAGTCTTTTGGGAGCAATTAGGATGTCAAACAAATAAATCAAAAATTCAAGAATCCACTTACATATGAAGATCACTATGTCCAATCTAATCGACATGTGAATACAAAGAAAAAGGAAACATTCAAGAGACCGCAAAGGTCCACAAAGAAGAACATAATATCAAAGAAAATATGGGTTCCTAAATCCATCATGGCAAAAGTACATTCCAACACTGAGAAAAGAATAATATCAAAGAAAATATGGGTTCCTAAATCCATCATGGAAGAATTGCATTCTAAATCATCCAAAATCAAAGGAAAATCAAAAGTTATGTGGATTCCCAAGTCTCTATTAAAATGATTGAACAAAACGGAAAAATTATAATTGGCATCCAAGCTTCCAAAGGCTTCCACTTCATATTTTTTCACACATTGTCCATATTCTAACTCTATTTTAGGTCCTCATGTCCCAAAATCCATCACCTTGAATACTACCTCCATCTTGAGTCCTTGTGTACCAAGATCCCTATCCATTCATACATCAGAAACTCAATCCTTACACTACCCTTCAAAGAGTGTGTCGATGTTGATCTTTTCACCATACCCCTCCATATTGGGTCCCTACATTTCATCCATCCCATATCCTTCCATTTATCTAGTCCAATCAAGTGCATAAACTCTTAGCTACCAACTCCTTTATTCTCCATTTCATACCTTACCATCCCCTTATCAACATCTTTGAGCATACTTTCAGTGTTCTTGGCCTATCATAGCATATCTTTCAAAAGAGCACTATCCCAAGAGAAAGATGCATACATTCCTCCTTGAAATCTGAAAAAAAAAAAAAAATATTAAAAAAAAAGAGAGAGAGATTGAAAAAAAAAATGAAGTGCCTCGGTGAAAACTTAGTAAACAGGCTCCTTGGTAGCAAAAGTAAAGAGAAAAACATTCATCCTATGGTGAAAACCACTTCTTGTGGCGCCTTGGATAAGTACCATGATGAAAACCTAGCAAACAGGTGTTACGTGTAATTCCTCCTACTTGCACTCTTCACTTGGGGGAAAGTTCCTTCCATGACATCATATCCCTCATATCTTTCATCCATTTTCCGTCTAGTGATCTTGACAAGGTTGGGCCTATTCATGAACAAATTGTATATCTTACTCACTTGATCTTGTATGTTGCTCACAATCATGATCTTGCTTATCCCAAGTCCAAATTCACTACCCTCGTACTAATCCTACATCATCCCTTATCTTGATGGTGCTATCTTATCAGTTTACCCCTTGGTTTTGATCAAAAGGAAGAACAAAATTAAATGAAAAACAAGTTCTAAGAACTCTCTTGACATGTCCACTCTTTTGGGACTACATGATAACCTACATACTTTTCATGACATCAGGTCATTATCCTATCTGGAATTTAGCACCGCTATATGAGCCTACATTGCTATATCATTTTTCCCTAGCTTGGGTAATCTTGAGGAGACTGTCCTTGAGGGTGGCATTCACCACACATATCACTTTTGTCGATCCACTTATGATCTATCAATCCATTTGTAACACCCTACATCTTTCTATACATTGGGGGCACACAAATGAGATCATGCTTGAGAATTGGTAATCTTTTACAAATCTTCTACACACTGGCAAACAGGCATCACTTGTACTCTGTGCTTTATCTATCAATGCATTGCTGATACTAGGCCTTCATGATTAAACACGTGCTATGGATTGACTTTGTTTCCTTACAAATATCCTATCCTTGTTTTGGATTTGTCTACATTTCCATCTTAGGGAGCAACTCATTTTGCACTGAGGGCATCTTTTCTAGCATGTTAGGTTGTGTCTGCTAGGTCGTCCTATGATGGTTTTTCTAGTGACACAATGCTTCTCGATACTTTCACCATGATATCACTTTCATGAAACTAGGATGGCACAACCATTGCACTAACATAAATGATGTCCCTAAGACCTACATTGGATTGCAAATAGGAACAAAGTTATACACAGACATGGAATGCATGCTGCTTCAATTCCCAATTTTGATTGATGAATCTCTACTGCGCTTCAAAAATGAATCATTACTATTTCTCAATACTACTTAAACACAGTTTGATCTTGGTTTGATTATCACTCTTTTATGTTTCGATGATGTTTTAACTAGGGGCATATGAGCAGGTATAAGTTTTCTTTGATTAAATCTCAATTGATGAAGTTTATGTCTTTTGAGTTACTCCATGACATCTGCACAAAGACAAAGAGTCACAAGGACAGGGGGCATAATGTTTTCTTGGTTTTCTACATATAGTAATTATTCCAAATGATCCTATAAATTTCACCTAACTTGGATGTTTATGGTAAGAGCTACCAACATGAGTGGATAGCCGCATATATCTCGATCTTTGTTATGTGTAAACTATGGTGAGGTTAAACAATTTCCTTGTCTATTTTCTAACTCAGATTCTCACTAAGATATATGAAACATAATGTACCCAAGGATATGAATTTTCAAGGTCATTGCAGGTCCAATATCTTACCTTACACAGAATATGATATAATAAAAGGAAGGTGACTAACTTATTATCCTAGATTTTATGCCTTGATGCCTAAGTCTATTTTCGACATTATATCCAATAGACATAGTATTCATACTTTCATAATATCAGTGTGTATTATTGATTGGTGTACTATCAGGTGGTATCCATTCTAAAAAGTGCCCAATGATGATAAAAATGTTACAATATCTACAATTCAGTGACAGTCCTAAGAGTCTGCATATAGATGCATTTAGAGATTGCATGATTCATTTGAAAGAACAACATAAGGACTTGATCTCAAAATCATTTCTATTTTTAATTTATTCAAAATCCAAGTTAATTACATAATCCATGATTCCCAAAATCTGTGATCTATCAGGAAAGAAATTGAACTCACCTTTTAAATGTAATTAACTTGGTACCATTGTGTTTTCTCAAAAACACACCTTCATCCCTTCACTTATTCTAATCCATTCTTTCTTGACCTAACCGATCACCGTAAGTGATACATCATTTTAACAGAGGGATTTCATTCTTCCTTTGATTTCATTCCCGAAGGGGCATGATCACACTATTATCAATCAAATTCTTGCTCAAAATAGCATTAAAATGACTTCATTATCAAAAAAAAAAAGGCATGACGGTTCCTTGACTAAGTCGGAACTGTTGGATTGAAGGCTTTGGCTCTCACAAGATGGATATCCTATGTCTACTTTTTCTTAGATTCTTATTAAAGCTCTCGGTAACTTCATACTAACTTTCAGACGACAACCAAATTCAAAATCAGTATTATCAATATTTGGATGACAACCAAGTTCAGAATTGGTATCTTTAAGATCTTTGCTTATTGACCTTTGTACAACAATCAAGTTCAAATTCAATTCTATCAGTTTAGTTCAATCAAGTGCGAGACTGATCTCATCAATTATTTCATTCAATCATGAGCGAAATTCTCAAACTTTCTGAAGTCAACATCAAAAACTTTCTTTGAATCAATGTGTTGCTGCACATCAATTCAAATAGGGGAAAATGTAACCACCCTAATTTGGTCTGCTCTGACTATAGACCCTATTTTCCCTAAGTGTGATCATACCCCCAATTATGTCAAGACAACTCTTCAATCGGTTGGCATAATTCTTTCAAATCAAATTTAATCTCCTAAGTGATTTAATCACTAAATTTTATTAATCATCTTAGCCAATCAATTCAATTCAAATCCATTCAAATCAATTCAAATCAAAACATGGCTAAAGTAATTAATTTAAAAGGAATTAAATAAAATCTTAATTATGCCTCATCACTTGCAAAATCCTATCCCCTAGCCTAATTAATCTAATTAAATTGGCTATAGTCCTAATTAATTATCAAAAGCTTAAATAATTAATTTTCCTATTATTGAATGAATATATTAAATATAATTCATTTCATTAATATTCCCTCTAACCTAACCTACCTCAACCACCTTAACCCTGGGTTCAAACCCACCCCAACATATTCCCCCCATGTTAAGCCTACTTCTAATCTTAATCCTATCCTAACCCCCTTCCTAATGTTGTCACATTCCTAATTTTGTGATTAGGAATCCAACCCACTCCCAAAAGTCAAAGTTCTCAAGCTTGACCTTAAACCCTCACCCATGCTTATTAAACCCTCGCCATGCCCCTTAAATGCTCTCATAAATGCATCATTTAATGCATATTCCCTTCTCCCATCCCTCATTAATGCTATCCACCATTAATGCTCTTGCACCACCATTAAGGTTTTTACACCTCCATTAATGGCCTTGTCCCCTCTCTCTCTCCACATTTTTTCTATAAATAGGATGAATTTTGAGCACAAATGGCCCTTAATTTTCAGAGTTGAAAGCATTTTTATGTTGTTGAGATTATTAAAGATCTATGTTGCATCTTATCTTTATTATGAATTGTTATTATCTTCATTTCTAGAGCTAATCTGCATGTTTCTTCAACATTTAGATTACTCTTTATTCAAATCTTTCATTCTTAGGTTGTATATGTCACTGATTTGTGCATAATTTGAGGGCATGATTATGGCATTCTTCAAACTCCTCCTAGATAGGAAGCAATAGATCAGTTTTAGTGATTTATATGAAACCCTTGTTTTTTATGTTTTTTCACTAATATAATGATCTATTGAAGTGTCATGTTACAGATAACAGGTCAACAAATTCACACGCACAATAATGAGGATCAAGGAATTGATGAGATTGAAGCACTAATGGCAAGAATATTACAGAGAGGCAAAAATAGATACAAAGGTAAATTACCACTTGTATGTTTTAATTGTAAAGAGGTTGGACACTTTGCTGCAAGATGTCCAAATAGAAGAAAAGATGGCAGAAGTAATGACAGAACATATGAGAAAAATTTTGATAGAGGTGATAACAGAGATTACCAAAGCAACCAACAATCTGAAAGAAGAGATACCTGAGACTAAAAGGAAAAAGGAAAGAAATCTTGTTACCTAGCTGAGAACATAGCTAATGATACTGACACCGAATCTAAAGAAGACATTGAGATGGTATTTGTAGCCATGAAGGATGACTCAGATGAAGAAGAAGAAAGGTATGTAGAAACTGCACTCATATCTAAAGTTAGTAAGAATAATGTTTGGATTGAATTATAATCTATTAAGTGTTTCATAGATGAATAACACAGGTCACCGAGTAGCATTTGAAAATAAGAAGGTAAAGATCTTCAATGAATTAGGAAGGTTGATCAGAACTGGTGAGCAGACAAAAGGTAACCTTTTCTATCTTGATGACATTAACACCACTTGTTTGATGGCTAGAAATGAAGACATATGGTTGCGGCACAAAATACTGTGTCATGTGAATTTTGACAACATGATAAAGATAAGCAATAAAAGGAATGTCAGAGGCTTACCGAACATGACAAAGCCCGAGAACATCATGTGCAAGAACTATCAAAATGGTAAGACGATAAAGTCTAGTTTCAAGAGTAAAACCCATACATCTAATACAATTCTATAATTAGTCCATATTGATCTATGTGGACCCATGAGGACAAAGAGTTACTATAGAGATAGGTATTTTATTCTCTTTGTTGATGATTATTCTAGAATGATGACAGTTATGTTCTTAAAAGATAAATCAGAAGCATTCAAGATGTTTAAATGGTATAAGGCTATGGTATAAAAAAAAGTGATAAGAAATTGAAATTATTAAGGTTAGATAGAGGAGGGGAATTTATTTTAGATGAGTTCACTAACTATTACAATGAGAATGGAATTAAAAGACATGTTTTTGCACCAAGAACACCACAGCAAAATGGAGTTGTTGAGAGGAGAAACAGATCAATTATTGACTCTACAATAACATTTATTATTGAGAAAAGCATCACTCAAACTTTATGGAGGGAAGCAGTCAATATTGTTGTCTACACATTAAACAGAGTACAATTGATGAAGGACACAAAGAAGACACCCTATGAGCTTTGGTATGGTTACACACCCAATGTAAGTTACTTCAAAATATTTGGTAGCCAATGTTATATTTTGAAGGATAATAGAAATGGAAAGTTTGACTCCAAAAGTGATGAAGGTATCTTTCTAGGGTATTCCACCAAAAGCAAGGCTTATAAATGTCTTAACAAGTCATCTAACAAGATCATTGAAAGTGAAAATGTAATGATAGATGAATTTATAGAAAAGAATGATAAGGAAAGAAAAAGAGAACTAGAGGAATACAATAGGTTTGTTTATACTGAAGAACCTGACACTCTACCCAAGCAACAAAACATTGCACTTGAGAATCAGGCTGCAATTACTGAAAATTAGGATAATACTCAAGATGATGTACCAAGTGATGGAGATTAGAACGAAGGTCAAGAAGATGATCATAATGATGGATAGAGAGCTGAACCAAAAATTTCCAAGTATGTTAGAAGACTTCATCCAAAAAATCAAATCATAGGAGACAAGAAGGATGGAATGAGAACAAGAAGTAAGTCACTAAACATTAGATGTTTACTTTGTGATTTTGAGCCTAAATTTGTTAATGCTGCACTTGAAAATGAAGAATGGGTTAGTGCTATGAATAAAGAAATAGAATAGATTGAGAAGAATAGTACATGGAGACTAGTACCGAGACCAGATGACAAGAATTTCATTGGTACCAAATGGATATTCATAAACAAGTTGAATGAGAATGGAGAAGTCACAAGAAACAAAGCAAGATTAGTATGCAAGGGGTGTGCACAAGAAGAAGGTATTGATTATGGTGAAACCTTAGCACCCATTTCTAGACTAGAAGGAGTTATAATCTTACTTTCTTATGTTGCATTCAAACGATTTAAGGTATACCAGATGGATGTCAAATTTGCATTCCTAAATGAAATACTTTAAGAAGAGGTATACATTGAACAACGAGAAGGATTTTTTGATCCAGACAAGAGAAACATGGTATGTAGACTACATAAAGCCTTGTGTGGATTGAAATAAGAACCTAGATCCTAGTATGAAATACTTCACTCCTATCTCATTAGCATTGAATTTGTAAGAACTAGTGAAAATAGCAATATGTACTTAAAATAAGATACCAATGGTAATATTCTGATTGCTGAAATTTTTGTTGATGATATCATTTTTGGGGGAAATGAAATGTTATGAAAATTCTTTGCTAATGAAATGAGCAAAGAATTTGAAATTTCTACATTTGGGGAGATCAAATTCTTTCTTGGTCTACAGATTCTTCAACAAGATCCAGGCATATATATCACTCAGTCCAAATACATCAAGGAAGTGTTGAAGATATTCAAGATGAAAGATTCCAAACCAGTTGGAACACCTATGGCTACCAGATGCAATCTGATAAAAGAAGACAAATCAAATGAGGTAAATCAGACCTTGTATAGATCAACGATTGGCAAACTAATGTATGTTGTTCTTACCAGACCAGATATAGCACATGCAGTTGGAATAGTTGCAAGATTCTCTGCTAATCCAAAAGAATCACATATGACTATTGTCAAGAGAATTCTGAGATATCTGAAGATCACCAAGGACTATGGCTTATGGTATAAAAGAGAAGGAAAATTTGAGCTACAAGTCTATACAGATGTTGATTGGGCTAGAAACATTGATGACCTAAAGAGCACAACTAGAGGAGCATTCTTCATGGGTGATAGACTTGTCACATGGATCAGAAAGAAGCAAGGATGTATCTCTTAGTCTACTATAGAAACAGAGTATGTGGTTGCTGCTAAAAATTGCTCCAATATTGCATGGATCAAACAATTGCTGGAAGGTATGAATATGAAGATTCTTGAACTAGTGATTATCTATTGTGATAATACCAGTGCAATTAACATTTCTAAGAATCTAGTCATGCATGCTAAGACTAAGCATATTGATATCAAGTATCACTATCTGAGAGAACAAGTGCAAGCAAAGGAGGTGATACTAGAATATGTTCAATCAAAGGAACAATTAGTTGATATCTTCACCAAGGCATTACCGAAATATACATTTCAGTACTTGGGATAGAGACTAGGGATACAACCCTTGTTTATCAATCAGTAAGATGACTAGGACATTGCATCAACCTACACAATCAAAATATCATTCATATTGATGAAAGCACCGATATGAATAGCAACAGATACATCTGTACATAGCAAGGTGCAAATATGCACTGAACACCAAAGACATTGTATTGCTGATGGATAGGAAAATTCAAGGAATATATTATATAAAGGGATGAAAGATGATATAGAACAATTGTTTGGCATTGATATCAAAGGGAGAGATTATCTCATTATTATATTATATCATTATCATAAGGGAGAGATATCAGGAATCATAAGGGAGAGATGATCTCATTATCAGTAAAGATTATATCATTATCCATGAAGAGAAGTTCCTAAGAATCAAAAGGAAGAGTTAATCAATATTCAAAGCGAGAGATTGATTACATGTGAAATATCCATCTAAGGGAGGGAAGTAACAAAGGGAGAGAGTTTGTAATGCCCCGCCAGGGAACCCAGGAGAACTTAACCTAAACATGACACTAAGTTCACAGAATAATTTTTTTTTCTTAAATGTTTACAATAATATTAATAACAATGCGGAAGCAAAACAATGAAGTACATGACATACATGAAATACAACACATACATGATTAACATTCCTCGAGGGTTCCTTGATGTAGAATTACTTAAATAAACTAATCTATGATTACAATAATAAAGAACTGACATAAAGGTTACATAATCTGAAACCACTTACATACATGTCATAATAAATGATTACATATACAACTGATACCATAAGGTATAATACCTAATCAACATCCACTGCAGAAGTCGCAGGGTATGTAATAATACATAATAATCAATACAATGCATCCTCCAAGGATGATAACCAATATAAACATATGGTACAAATACACAACTCAAGTAACTGAGCAAGTCTCCAAAAGACTAGGAAGTTGAAACTGCAACAAGGAACATCCAAGCATAAAGAAGAGTCCGTTGAAATCTCAATGTTAATGAGAATCACTACCACCCGACCACATGGAACCAAAGGTCCACTCCCACCGTGCTGAGGAGATAGTAACAGGCCCATCACACGGGGTATACAACAAGAATACAAAATAAGGTACACCTGACCTCATACTCCAATGCAAAGGACGATCCTAGAAGCAATCTAAACCATAACAAGAAATACTAAACAACACCAGAAGCAACCGACACACATAGGATAACCTAAACTGTATATAGGGAAGTGTCATCACATAAGCCCAACCTTGAAGGTAACCCTAGTAGTACCTCTTGACTCTGGCGTCCAAGTGACACTATGTGGCTCAGTGATCCTTTCGCGAAGACAAGGATCCCAACTCCCATCCTATCATGCGACAGCACTCAAGGCATGGGTAGAGACTCAGACATCTTATTGGTTCATTTTAAACCCCTTTAATGTATCATATTTTTACTTATTAAGTAACTCGCCAATGGGTTTACCTAGTAACCACTTAGAGTCCTGGACCCCCATTGCAAGCCACTTCCCCACTATACACTTAGTTAACCTACCTAGGCTCAAGAAATCATGAAGGTAATACATAATCACAGATCACATCCTGCTGATTCAGGAGCACATAGGTTCTCAATAACCACAAACACATCCACAGTATCCTCATATAGCTAAAGAATACATCAAAACTGAATTAGGTTGGGTATAGGAAATCAGGACTATGATATCATCATATAAACACAAACGACATTGCATAAAACACCATGCAGAAAGTATAATCCCAAAAACCTCTGGATTTAAATCCTAGGGTCATCTAGCCCAACAGATACCTGAAAGCATGATAACATAGGAAAACATCCAATTCATATAAACACACACCCAAAGCACATCATAGTACAATAATTCATATTCAGACTGCATTAAAATCAAATATAATGTCAACGTAGGAATAAACAAATTTATGATTCCTAATCATGCAAATTCATTTACTCAATAAAATTACTATCTAGAAATAATTAAATATTTCATATTGATAAAACATTAACATCTCCTATAGATCTATTTATAAAAATAATTTATAAATACATTTAAGAAATAATTACCAATTTTTCAGTTATAATTACAAAATTATAAAACTCCTAGGTGCAACATAAGCGTCAATATTAATCATCCAATAATATCTCTAATAACCAATTACACCATAGAATTTGTTGTTTAACAATAATCAATTAATAATAGTGACAAAATAAATCCCCCTTATAATGCTCGCAGAAATACATGTGATATTTTAACAAGAACAATATCTTTAATTAAACAGAAATCTTAATTAAAATAACTTTAATTCTATTTAATTAAAAAAATTAAATCAATGCCAATTTAAAAATTCAATCCAATTAATGATTAATTTGAATTAATTAATGATCACCTTTATAACATAAAAAAGTGGATTGCCGCACAAAAAATGTAAGAGAGCACCCAAACTACGATCACTTGAAACCCTTTATCGCAGAGCAGAGAAGGAGAAGTTTTGAAGAAGGAAAGAAATCTACTGAAGCCTCGATTAACGAAACAAAAGATGTTCGGGTTATGGAGATTCCAGTGAAAGCAGGGTTTTCCATTTGTGATTTTAGGGATGGCAAGAAGACGAATGACGCCGAACAGAATATAGAAAAAAATCCATGGCAACAACCAACACACAGGCGCAAAAAGAAGAATTCAGCTGTATTACGAAAGATCCAAGTGAATCCTAGACTAAATTTTGAGATTAAAACCTCAAACAAATTTGCGGCGCTTGAATCCAAGAGTCAAATTGAGATCCAGCGACACGATCCAAAACAGAAGGCATGGCCCTTTAATGTTGAGCAAAGAATTTCCTCAGGCC
>MU223383.1:2762250-2785245 GCA_018584345.1 Thuja plicata | reverse complement strand
TAGTTGCTATATTTGTTGATGACATTATCTTTGGGGGTAATGATAAGCTCAGTAAAGCATTTGCAAAAGAAATGCATAATGAATTTGAAATGAGTATGATTGGTCCTATAAAATACTTTTTGGGACTTAATGTAAAGAAAACAGATAAAGGTATATTCATAAATCAGTCTAAATATGTGAAGGAAATACTGAAGAATTTTCATATGGATTATTGTAAACATTGATGCACTCCCATGATAACAGGAAGCAAGCTTTCAAAAGATGATGACTCCACAGCAGTTGATAAGACATTATAAAAATCTGTGATTGGAAAACTCATTTATCTATCTCAATCTAGACCTGACATATCTAATGCAGTTGGCATTGTTGGAAGATTTGTAGCTGAACCCAAGCAGAGTCACCTAATGGCAGTCAAAAGGATATTTAGATATCTAAAGGGAACTATAGACTATGGTTTATGGTATCCTAAATCAGAGAATGTAAAGCTTCATGTGTATACAGATGCAGATTGGGCAGGTTGTATTGATGACAGAAAGAGCATTTCAAGAGGATCAGTATTCCTTGGAGACAGGTTGGTTTCTTGGATAAGCAAGAAGCAAAATTGTATTTCTCAATCCACAGTAGAAGCTGAATATGTTGTAGCAGCACTAAATTGTTCAACTATAGTTTGGATCAAGTAGATGGTTAAAGACTTTGGAATTTAGGTTGATTATCCTATTGTTATTCATTGTGATAATACTAGCACTATCAACATGTCTAAGAACCTTGTCATGCACGCAAAGACAAAACACGTAGAGATCAAGTACCATTTCTTAAGAGAGAAGGTTGTAGACAAAGAAGTGAAATTGGACTATGTGAGCACCAAAGAAAAGTTGGCAGATAGTTTCACAAAGCCCTTATCTAAGGATACTTTTGAGTATCTCAGGGAGAAGTTGGGAGTAATTCCCTCTCCTGAGTCTGTTTAGAAGAAGCAGCAAAGACATCAGTAATTAAGTGACTGATGAATGGTTGACTACTCTACTTCTGGAGTAGTACCTGTACCTAAAAAGACCATGGCACCCTTTGCCATTGGAGTCAAAGGGGGAGTATATAGTAAGAAGGATTATGTACTAAGGGGGAGCTTATACTCTGGGGGAGTATATATACATGGAAAAAAAACACAGTCAGAGGAACTGCAGAAGTTTAAAGAAATCTTTGATGAGGATATTGAGAAGATTGTAAAAGAAAGAGGACACCATGAATAGAGGATGTTTTTGATATCATATGTTGCCTTCAATGTCAAAGGGGGAGATTGTTGGAGATGTGATTCTGAGAGTTGATTGATTGTATGTTTGTCATTAATGACAGCATATAATACACAGTAGTAATTCTGTATGTGCTTATCTGAATGATGACATGAAGACTTGCGTGGATAGATACATGTTTGTGACATGTTTATTATGTTATTTTCATACACGCAGACTCAAATATGATGTTTCAGTAAAGTTATGCATCTCTGTTAGTAGCAATTACAGTTCTGGAAGTATAACGATTTAGGGCCGACGTATATAACGTGTTTCATAAGTTGCGCCTATCTTTAGGATATGCATGTGTATATGCATGATTAATTATGAGTTGATGATACAAATCTAAAGGTTCCAAATGTGTCTCAAGAAGATTGCAAAGTTATGGTTAATTTGGTAAGGCCGACTCAGTGAAGCATCACGTATGTTCAGCATTGACTTGCATGGACTTAATATTGTTTGTGTGCTTAGTTAAGCCGACTAAGTTATTGATGAAGTGTTTCTAAGAGCCGATATGACCTTCTAATTTGGAGAAGATACTTATAGTGGTTCATTTGTGAATGCTAAGTGTGAATGATATGAAAAGTGAAGAAAGATGTATAGAGTAGATTATCAGAGTTGGTTCATTCATCAAGGGTCTTTGTGAAGAAGAAGTGAAAGATTGTAATACACTGGAACTTATCAAGATAGTAGGCCTACTCTATAGTTCATCATCAAATATAGTGCATATCTATTATCCAGAAGGTTGTAGCCTTCACCATCAAGCAGTGAGCTTTTGGACAGTGAGGCCACCACCCCTAACAGGGTTATTTGTAAAAGACTCCTAACAGGTTCTGACCCTTAACCAGGTCTCTATACTTATTGCATTGTATTGTACAACTCCTAACAGGGTTGAAATATCTTCTAACAGGGATTACTACAAACAAGTATAGTTTATTGTGGGTGCTAAATCCCACCGGGGTTTTTACCATTTGGTTTCCCCGTAATCAAATTGTGTGTTGAGTACTGTGTTATCTTATTATGCATTTACTTTGTTGTATACTAAAGAAGTAAAAAGATTAAAGTAACTGATAACTGATTCACCCCCCNTTCCCCCCCCCCCCCCCCCCTCTTAGTTATCCTTTGGGACTATTCTAACAGTGTCTTTGTGTTTGTTGGTGTCCTCATGTACAATTATATGGTATATCATCAATACAACTCATTTTTATTCTTACAGACATGTCTACATACAAATACATTGTATATCATTGATATATAACCATATTATGTACATAAATACATTATAATATCAAACATCCTAGGTGCACAACCATTACATTTGGGTATGATATTTTTTTCTCTTTAATGTAGACCTCCAACCAATGGTACTCTTGATGACACATACATTGCAATAGTGTACAAAATATCAGTATTAGAGAAATAATACTAACTAAATGGTGAGACAACCAATTAAAGTAAGAAATACTCCAAATCATGGTAGAGGAATCTCATACGTCCATCATATTTTTAATCCCTAAATTCCAAAGGAACAAGAACACTAATTTTATTCAGAACACAAAAAGTTTATAAAGAGGAAAATATTATGAACATAATGAAGAAAATGGACCAAAGAACATGATGAGCCTATGCACAATCAAAATTTATCATCATTTTCTATAAGGTAATCAAGTGTGCCTGAATATTCTATATCTATCATATTTGTATCCAACTGTACTTAAAATCCATGAGAGAACAAATTTATTGACCAAAAAAATGAAGAGGCAAAGTGAAATTAATGTAATGAATGTAAGCATAATGAACATAATAAACCTTGCAGTGAGTTGGTATTACGTAGTGAAGTGTGCATGAAGGGCCATCTCCATGTTTAAGGGTATCTAATATTGCTTCATGATCAATAGTACTAATATTCCAAAGTTCTTTTGTCTTTGGCTTTTCTTGATGCTTCAACAACTTAAGATTTGCTACTATAACAAGGTGTGAATACATGAGAATGGTTTTGTGCTTCTCATATTCTTCAAATGCAAGTATGCCATTCTTTATAATCATGTATTTTCACATCCATGTTCTTGCAACAAAACTGAACCAGTAGGATATGTAAACCCATCACCATTTGTCATCGGTTGTGCAAGCTTATGCTTTCCTTGTACACGATGTGCTATCCAGTAATCTGATCTCTCATTATTCCCCTACAGTGCAACCAATGCAAAAACATTTTCTAATTGTAGAAGAACTGAGAGATGGTCATACTAAATTGAATCCTCCCTAGAGTTTAGATTTATTTTCTCTGGCATATCAGTCTCCTGTGTTATGCCGACATAGATCCTTGCGTGGGTGAGTCTTCTCCTGGAACAGAACTAAGAGATGGTCATACAAAAGTTATCCTGAAAAATAATAAGAAATGGGTTCATGTAGGGAGGATTATCAAAGCTGGAAGAGAGATAGCAAGGGAAGGCCAACATAAAGAGAAAAAGGGACAAGATAGTAAATCTAACACTATTAATGATGCTTTACTGGGAAATACAGTGATATACAAACCTATTGAAGTAATTCTTACAAATAATAAGGATCCTAAGAAAGGTGAAAATGAAGGACAGAATCAGGAAACAGAAGAAGCCCAAGTGGAAGAAGGGGATATTATGGAAATAGTAACAATGGATATAGAAGATGAAGAAATGGAAGATCCTAATGGGGAGAAAGAGGATAAACAACAGGAAGGGAGTCCAGAGTTTGTAACTCAAGAAGTGGTTGAAAATACTAAAGAGTAGCAAAAACAACAAGATACGGAGGTGAGTCAAGAAACCCTTAACCAATTGGAAATGACTCCTAAGGGGGGAATAAATCACGATACTGAAATACCTAATTGGGGGGACCCTATAGAGATAAGCCAAATTCTTGCGGGGGAACAGAGTGAAATGGAAGATGAGAAAGAAATTCTAGGAGAGAAAAAAAAAGGAAAGAAGGACAAAGAGCTACCAAGTAGAAAGGTAGCAACAAGAAGTAGTAGAAATGGAGATGTTGGAGCTATTATATCTTCACCAAGGAGGCCGTCAAACCAGAAGGTGAGAAATAAGGAGGCTAAAAAGAACATTGCAGATGGAAGCCAGCGGATTATGGAGGTAGGATCCTTTGTTAAATCATGAAGATTATATCTTGGAATATTAGGGGACTGAATAATCCCCATAAGCAGGACATTGTTAGGAATATGATTAGGGATAAAAGACTAGATATTTTTTGATTCAAGAAACAAAAATGCTCAAGGGTAAAGTAGAAATTTTTTAAGAATGGGATAACTTGTGGGGGTGACTCTAATGGTGCTTCTAGGGGCATTGCTACTATATGGAATGAAGACATAATAAAAAGGGATATTATATATCAAGGTGATAATGTGGCTTGTATCAAGTTTAGGCATCTGAAGGATAACACCTCTTGGGTTTTGACTAATATTTAAGCTCCCAATACTAAAAAAGGTAGAGAAGTCTTTTGGAAGCAGCTGTCTTCTTTGAGAAATTCCTTTATTAATGAAGAATGGATTATTATGGGAGACTTCAATACCCCCTTAAGAGAAAAGGAAAAAACTGGAGGAAGTCAATCTAACCTGGATAGTAGGATGGACCTCATGAATTTTTTTGACTGTCATTTTCTTCATGATATAGAGTTACAGGGAACTGGATATACCTGGACTAATACAAGAAATGGTAAGGACCTCTTTCAAGTTAGGCTAGATAGGGCTCTCATTACTAATGAATGATTCACTCTTTATTATTATTCTTTATCGGCTCATATAAGGGTGGGATCGGATCATAATCCCATAACATTTCTGGCGGACCCAATTGATAAGAAAAGAAATTTTCCATTCATATTTGAGAAAATGTGGACTTTGCACCCACAACTTGAACAAAGGATAGAGGAATGGTAGAAAATAAATATTAAGGGTACTGCCATGTTCGTCCTAGCTAAAAAACTTAAAAATGTCAAGGATAATATCAAAGCTTGGAACAAAGAGACTTTTGACAATATATTCACTACTAAGGCTAGTGTCAGTTTAGAGATTAAGGAAATCCAAGACAACATCCAAAAGGATGGTTATGCTTATATTTCAAGAGACCAAGAGAATGGGAAGTTGGTCGAGATGCATGACATTATTGCAAAAGAAGAAACTTTTTGGAGACAGAGATCGAGAAATATTTTCTTGAAGGAGGGAGATAGAAATACTAAGTATTTATTTATGACTACGCTAAAACAAAGAATGGCTAATAGGATTTCTAAGCTCAACATTAATGGAACTATTTCTAATAATGAGAAGGCAATCAGATTGGAGGCTAAAAACTTTTTTCAAAATTTGTTGCAAAAGGACGGTGAGCTCGACAAGGATGAACAAAGGGAGTTTCTTAAGTGCATTCCAAAGATTCTTAATGAAAATCATAATGTCAAGCTCAATGCTATCCCTTCTAACTCTAAGATTAAAAAGGTTGTCTTTTCTTTTGAGGGAGAAAAATCCCCTGTGCCGGATGGTTTTCCTATGTTCTTTTTCCAATCTTTCTGGAATATTATTGAAAAGGAGGTGACCAATGTGGTTAAAGAGAGTTTTGGAACTAAAAAACTTCTGAAGGAGCTGAATGGAACCTTTATAGCCCTTATCCCCAAGAAATAGGGAGCTGATAAGATGGATCAATTTAGACCTATCAGTCTATGCAACTCTATTTACAAAATTATTTCTAAGGTTCTAACTACTAGGATTTTGGTGATTCTCCCTTCTTTGATTTCTTGGCAACAAAATGGTTTTGTGCCTGGGAGACAAATCATGGACTCTATCATCACTATTCATGAAAATTTTCATTCTCTTGTGATGTATAGGAAGGAGGGCCTTCTTCTAAAATTGGATATGTCTAAAGCTTATGACAGAGTGGACTGGGAATTTCTGGTGCAAGTCCTGATGGCTTTTGGATTTAACAAAAAATGTACTGATCTCATTTTCCAGCTTATTTCTTCGGAAAATTTTTTGGTTTTGGTTAATGGGTCTCCTACCTCATTCTTCAAATATTCAAAGGGATTAAGACAGGGGGATCCCCTATCCCTTGTCCTATTCATCCTTATGGTTGAATGCTTGGGAAGGTATATGGAGAATCAGGTGAGGAAAGGAGACATTAAAGGGTTATACCCATCTTCGGAGAACCAAGTTTTCTCTCATCAGCAGTTTTTTGATGATTCGGTGATTATGGAAGAAGCCTCGGTTAAAAATGCTATCAATATTAAGAAAGATCTGACTAATTATGGGAAAGCTTCTGGCCAAATTATAAATTGAGGAAAGAGTTTGGTGTATCTCTTCAATGTCCCTGACAGAAGAAATATGAGAATCATAAGGATTTTAGAATGTGATTTGGGGACTATTTCTGGTACTTATCTTGGTCTCCCTCTCTGCTTGGACCCTCCTGATACTTTTTGGAGCTCCTTAGTGGATAAATTTCATATTAAACTTGTGGGATGTAAAGGGATGCTGCTAAGTCAAGCGGGTAAAATCTAGATTCTCATAGCTACCCTCCAAGGTCTCCCTCTTTATGCTTTGAGCATTTTTAAAATCCCCAAAAAGTTTGGTGAAGCTATTGAAAAAATTAAAACAGTTTCCGTGGACAGGGATGGAAAAAAAAAAGGATAACGCTTATAGCCTAGGACAAAGTTTGTTGTCTGAACAAGAAAGGTGGCTTAGGGCTAAGAAGAATTAAGAAATTGAATGAGAATATCCTTACTAAATTAATATGGAGATATTATAACTCAAAAGGAGAATGGACTTTCATATGGAAAAATGTTATGAAAAACAATTACAGAATCAAAAAAGGAATTAAGTGGAAAGTGGGTAATGGTAGCAAGGTTCTTTTCTGGGATGATGAGTGGCTTCTTCATTCCCCTCTCAAGGAGTGCCCCGAATGGAGTATCTTTGAGAATCAGTGTAAAACTATTTTTGGAAGGAAAGTTGAAGACTATTGGGAAAGGGATCACTGGAAAAATTTATCTATCATTGATATTAGATTGGGACATCTTAAAAATATTCTCAACTCAATCAATTTGATATAGGAAGAGGATAGGATTGTTTGGAAACATAGTACTGATGGTAACTTAACTGTTTCTTCTCTGTACCATTTGGAGTTTGAAGACTTTATTGAGCCTTTTTGGGCAAAATTTTGGGATAAAAACCTCATTCCTAAAATTAATGTTTTTTTCTGGATAATGATGCAAAATAAAATTCTGACTACTGACAATCTCAGAAAAAGAGGTATGACTATTGTTAACAGGTGCTACCTATGCAAGCAAGAGGAGGAAAGTGCAGGACATATCTTCATCCACTGCCCCTTTGTCAGAAAGATTTGGGATTTCTTTTTCTAGATCCTTAACATTGAGTGGGTTTTTCCTAATAATTTGGAGAGTCTTTTTAAATCTTGGATCTATCCATCAAAGCATGACACTGTTGTTAAGATTTGGAATTTTTTCCTCCCCCATGTTTGCTGGGGGGTCTAGAGAGAAAGAAATGATAGAGTGTTCAGAGATAAAATGAACAATGAGAAGGAGGTTTTCTTTAAGATTAAGAGTGCCATAAAAGAGAATCTTATGTTACAGGATAGAGTGTTGGAACCTCAACAAGAGAATGATATTACCCTATTCAAAATTTGGAAAATCAATGGCAATTCCAAAAAAAAGGATAACAAAGCAAAAAGAGAGGATGCTAGATGGGATTGTCCCCCAAAGGAATGGCAGAAAATCAATTTTGATGGTGCCTCTAAGGGCAATCTAGGGGTGGTAGGGTGTGGCATTGTCATCAGAGATGAAAATGGTGTTTGTATAGGTGTAAAAGCTATTCCCATTGGTAATCAAATGAATCATCTTGCAAAAGCTTGTGTGGCTCTTCAGGGTCTTATTTTAGCTAAAGAGAAAGGTAGCACTAAAGTTTGGTTAGAAGGGGATTCTCTCAACATATTCAAGTGTTTAAACAATGAGACTCCCACTTCATGGACTATTTATAATATTATTCAAAAAGCCAAAGATATTATTCACTCTTTTGAAAATTGTATTATTACACATAATTATCGGGAGGCAAATGGTGTTGCTGACTGGGCGGCTAATACTGCTTGTAATATTAATGAGGTGGCACAGTGAAATGATGGAAATGACATGCCAATTCAAGAAAAATTATTGCTTGAGAGTGATTGATTAAGGAGATATCAGAAAAATAATTACAAATGGTAAGTTGTTTTAAAATAATTAATATGGTGGTGATGTGTCATTATTGCCTTCAAAGGTGTAAGTACTCTATCATGATTGCGAGCTAGATTTGGCATGCTTTCTGGGTCTTTTTGGCTTTGTATAAAACTTATTTTGGCATTATCAATAGCCATAATAGAAATATTTGTTGCAACCAGGGTAAGAAAATGGGTGGAAATAAGAAAAGGGTTGAGCCTGTTAACTGGAAGAAAAAGCATAGATTATGGAAGATTGTGAAAGAGGGTGGGTTGGCTATTTTTTTGGAACGACTCCATGGCAGGAATCCTTCTATCACTAGGATATTTATGAAATCATGGGAAGAGGGCAAGGTCTTGGTTGGTGATCAGTATATGGAAGTAATGGAGGAGATCATTGTCGAAGCTACGGGAATGGGTATGGATGGAATGAAGTTTTATCAAGATTGACTAATCTTGGATAAAGCTTGGGAGACTTTCCCGGAAGATGAGAAGGAAAAGAACAGACTGGTCAAGATTGATGCTTCCTACCATAATTCGAAGCGCATTTCTAGACCTTGGAGGTATGTCCTATATGTGATCATCAGCTATGTGACTCTTGATGCTAGGTTTACTAGGGCATATGGGAACCATTTCATGTTATTAAACCATTTTAGGAACAAGGTTAAAGTTAGTTTACCTTACTATCTACTCAGTTCGTTAGATGCTACCATTTCTAGTTTACAGAAAGATTCAAAGGGGGATCATGCATCCCACCAAGGGCTTATGATGCTGATATATGAGGTGCTGAAAACTAAGAACGTGGAAAGGCCATTGGGGAAGAATATTTTGAAGGATGAAGAAGAGACTGAAGGGGATGAAGATGATAGCATGTATGGGGAAGACACAAAAAGTGAAGAGGATTCCAAAGGGTTTAAAACCCCTAAATCTAATAGAAAGGGTGTTTCTAAAAACCAGAAGAAACCCTACTCTGAAGGGTCAGAAACAAAGAAGGATAGTGATAAGGAGATTGGAGAGGGAAGCATAAAGAAAAAGGGTAAAAAGATAACAAAGAAGAAGATTCAGAATGAGGAGTCAGAAATAGAGACTGAAATTAAGGAGGTGAAAAAGGACGATAAAAAAAGAAAATGTGGGGAGGGTAAGGAAAAAGTTAAAATTACCCGTAAGAGTAGCCATTCCAGCAAGAGGATAATTAATCTTACCTCAAATGAAGAATATTTAAAGGATAATATAGAGGAGAACCAAGAGGATAAGGAAAGAGGGGAAAACAGGGAGGAGAGAAAAGATGAGGTCATTGGAGACACCAGTCTCAGGGAGAAAACTGAAGAAAATAAGCAAGGAGAAGGAAATATGAAAGATGATAAGAATACTAGAACTGATGAAGATTATGGGCATAAGGATTGTGATTTCCATGAAAATGTGGACATAGGGGAGCATCAATTTTTTGTGGAAAATAAATATTCCATTGCGGGTTTCACTGGTCTGGTAAACAATTTGATTGATGATCAGAATAATCTAAAAAAACAAGTTGATATTATAAAGGCCGAGATAAATATTCTTAATAGTATCCAGGAATTGGGGAAAAATCGGTGGCTGTTTGTCTGAATGAAATGAAAGAAGTGGTAGGGAATTATGAAGCCCATGTGGAGTTTGTTAATAAAGTGGGGACAATGGAGAGACAAATCAAAGATATCCAAGACAGGACTGAGAAAGATAGTAGTATTGCGCAGATCACGAATCTGACTACCAAGGTGGAGAGGTTGGAGGGTATGGTTAAAAAAATTGGGCAAAAATGTCTAATTAGTCTCAAAGCTTACTGTGGCCATGCGCATATTTTGATGGACAAAATGGACATGGATAACAAGGAGAAGGAGAGTAGAGAGATCAAAGAGGGTATTGGCCCGAGATCGCGCACCAGAGCTAGCACAAAGAAGAACATTACTAAGGAGGACAAAGACACTGCGAAGCTCAAGAGTTTGGTCAGCAACATGCAGATAATGATCATCGAAGTAGAGGAACTTGTGTAGGGAATGTAGTTGTCCTTCTCTCTGTCCCTTTGGGGTTTTTTTTGTCCCTATTTTTATTGTTGTATCTATGGGGTTTTTTTAGTTCAGTTGCTTGTTTTCTATTTCCTTTCCTTTTTGAGTGCTATGGCACAGTTGTATTTGCTCTTTTTTGAATATATATTTTTAACTCTTTAGGTTTCAGGTCCTTGTAAAACCTGCTAAACTTTATTACTTTATAAAGGTTTTAGGTCCTTGTAAAACCTATTTTTACTTAATCATAACTCTTGTGTCCAAATGGTCCATGTACTTGCATATGAGCTTCAAAATCAATGCATCTTTAAAGAATCTCTAACTATCTAAAAATATAATCTATCCCCTATTGTGCCCTCATCAACCAACCAAAACAATCTACGTACTGCTGAATCAAGATTCGCACCTTGTGCTAATGGAAAACTACACCAATCAATAATTGAATGAGCATCATGAAGTTTTGCACCTAAAATCCTGAATTACCCCTTAACAAGAGCTCTCTTCACACATGCACTTGCTCCATCATGCTCCCCTTTCCCATACTTGGCCTACAAAAAACTACAAATGTGAGGTACACCCCTCTCTGCATGCATTCTACTCAACCAATAAAACATACAAGCATTCTTGAATTGACCCATGTATTTATCGAACCAAATGAGATGTATATCCATACTAATATAATTTTCCCACAAGAACTCATAAAAATTCTCAAAACAATGTTGAACATACTCATAAGAGTGGGATCTATCATCGCTCATATAAAAATGGTACTCTCTAATTATCTTTCAATCATGTTTTGTATTATTAGGGGTATGTTTATATGTTATGTAGACAAAAATATCTAAATCTGAATGGAATTATAATATTGAGCTTGCAACTCATTTTGTGGTTGCAATGTGTAGTTCTCTACAAGTTCAACCATTGATATAATAGTGTCAATCAGGAAAGAGTCCTTACACATCCTAAATCGTTGATCCAACCACTGAGACCTATGACTATACCTTGCATACTTGTAAAAAATAATTTTCTTTAAATCTGAAATAAAATCACCAACACTAAATTCTTTTGTAACCAAGTCACATATAGAGCCTTCACCTCCACTCTTCAAAATATATTTGACCATCTCAGATATGTTTTTTTGGGCAATTGACTTCCAAAATTGTGTTTGCTTCCTTCATGAAAGCATGAAACAAACTTCAACAAGCCACCACATTATGAGCACTTGTCATTTAAGAAATCATTTCTATAGAAGAAACAACCATCATCTCTAGGACATAAAAATTGATCTAGTAAATCTCTTGATGATTTTGGAAGATGACTTGCACCACAATCCTGCAACATTTCATTAGTTTAAAAATTAGAATGAATGTGGCGTAATAGTTCATGGTGCATTGAAAACTCCACATATTATTTGCAACAACAAGTATTTTGAATCTTAAGTGGTACACAATAAAATGGCTTAAAGGATTCAAAATCCCTTTTGATATTTGCAATGTTTTATGTGCCTCACAAATTTTTTTGAACAACATTATTTTACTTACTTCCAAATAATGTTTAGGATGTGGTGTGCGGTGTCGATCACCAATTCTTAACTTCAATACATCCTTCACATTTGGTGAAACTCTTGAATTAGAGTGCCAAAATAGTTGAATTTCATCCTTCACACTATCGGTTAGATTCTTTTCAAAATGTAGAAGCCTCCCACCATAAGCCCATGTATCATTTTGAAGAGGATCGTCAAGTCTTTCTCTTCTTGCAAGTGCTATATTCAAAGTTTTATGATTTATCTTCAAGTCAACACAAGTTTGTCTCGTAAAGCAAACCTTTCTCAAATGATGACTTACTAAGGAGGTTGTAATAACCCTCTGAGTATCTCTCTTATCTTTTTCCTTTCTAGTCTTCCCAATAGAATTAAGAGCACTAAAAATATTTCTCACAATAATTGAATTTCTCTCCATTTTCTTGTTTAAATGAATCTTCAATTTTGCTATTATAGGTCTCATCTTTTGCATCTTTAACATTTGGAAAAACATTTGTAATTTATTGGTCAATGTGTTCTTGCTGAAAAATTCATCAAAAATTCATGAAGCCCACAAATGAATGGTTCTTTATGATCTCTTGCCTTCAACATTTCTCATAATGTTCTCATCAATTTCAAGTAACTATTTTGGTATTTTTGAATGTCTTAGATTTTAAGTTTGTCTTTCTTCCTCGTAAGGGACTTTATTTCTCATATAATTTGGAGATGTGCAATGTTCATTTGGTACTTGTGCAACATTTTATTTCCCCACCACTATATTTATAGTCCCCATCTCTACATTTTCAATTTGAATCCCTAAATTATCATTCCCAATGTCTATATTTTCATTCTCCAACTCTACATTTTCATTTTCAATCCCTACATTCTCATTGTCAAAATTATTCTCATTACTTTCAAATTCAATATCACCTTCACTAATATTTAACATACCTTGCCTCCTCTTTCGATGATTTTCCCTATCTCTTTCTCTATATGCTTCAATTTCTTCAATTGTAAGATTTATCTTTCGTTTATGTTTTTGACGACTGTTGCTCCTCGTCGTGACAACAAAAAGTTGATGAAAATGATCGCTAATCAATAAATTTTGAAAAAATATGGTCCAAAAAGGTTTATTTTGTCTACAAATATCTAAGAATTCGTGACTGTCGGATGCAAAAAAGATGTAGGGACAGAGAATAAAAGTATTTCCCATTGGCCCTTTTGTGTGTTGACATGTCAGGTATATAATATGTATCAGATACCCAATACCTATCATATACCTGATCCTAATGGGTATGAAAACTTCCCTGCATTTAGCCTGCCACCAAGAATTTGGCATTTGTGCCATTGGTTTGGCTATTAGGTATATGTAATATATCAGGTATCCAAAATGGAGAAAATGAAAAAACTACTACAGAAATATATATATATATATATATATATATATATATATATATATATATATAGAGAGAGAGAGAGAGAGAGAGAGAGGGTATGGTTTTGGTTCCACAATGCACACCCCATTTAAGATCGTTGGCCTAATGGGAACTCCCCCTCTTCTTTTTTATCCTTTGGCCCTTTTCAATGGTTTAAGAGTCTCTAAGGTTAAGAAGGACCGGGTATCCGATAAGTCAGATTGAGGGCCCTTAGGGAGGCTCCCAAAATTTGGGTATCATCTTGTTTTCCCTATTAGTCTTTCCCTCCTGTCCCCTTTTTAGGTTTTTTCTTGTCCCTTTTTGTTTGTTGTTTCCCACTAAGTCTTTGACTTAGTGTTTTTCACCCTTTTGGTGTTTTTCAGATACCCATACCTCTGAAACACCGAAAGGGCGAAGGTTTGTATCCCTTTCGCCCTTTCAAACTTTCAAAGTTTTGAAGGTCAAGTTAGATCTGAAACATCGAAAGACCAAAGGTTTGTGTCTCTTTTGCCCTTTCATACTTTTAGAGTTTCAGAGGTCAAGTTAGCTCTGAAAAATTGAAAGGTTGAAGGTCAAGCATCAGAGTCAGGGATGGAGTGTCAAAATTTTGCAGTCTGACACTGTGACATTCCTGATGATGTTCATGTGCAGTATCGGTTATAAAAAGGGGTTTTCATTTTGTTTTTGTTCATTCTGCAATTTTCTTTCCTCTTGAGCTTCTATTCAATGTTACTTTTCATTTGGTCCTTTGACTGACTGACTTTTTGGATCCCTTATTTCATACACTTTCCTTAAGGATGATTCCTCCCTCTCCTTTCGATCCCTAAGGAAGCTTACCTTTCCTTAGGACAAATCATTCTTTTTGGATCCCTTATTGGATACACTTTCCTTAAGGATAGATCCTCCTTCTCCTTTTGATCCCTAAGGGATCTATCTTCACTTAGGAAAGATCATTATTTTTGAATCCCTTATTGGATACACTTTCCTTAAAGGAAAAATCCTCCTTCTCCTTTTGATCCCTAAGAAAGCTTACATTTCCCTTAGGATGGGTCATTCTTTGTTAGATCCCTTATTGTATACACTTTCGGTAAGGACAGATCCTTGATGGATTTAACTAGCACAACCCAAATTGCTAGACCTTTCAATGCCATCTTTTGTAGTGTTTTCTTTGTGTGGTTCACAATAAGACAACCAATCTTACTATGCTAGGTAATCACACCCCTCTCTCTCTCTCTCCTTATTTCTCTTTTGAGCGATGTCTATCTTATCTTGGTTTTGGATTTGATGAGGACTTAAGTCACTTGGGGGCTTGATGTTTCCTTGTCTCCTTGGCCTTGATAAGATCACCATGTTCATTTGATGTACTTTTCCATGAGCACAATTTTTTCTTGTACTCTCACTAAAGTTGGGGCTAAATGTACCATCCTAAAAAGTTAACACCCATAATTGGAGGCTCTAGGACCTATCAGACTCCACTTTTGTGATTTCAAGGTTTGAATGTCTCTATGCTTTATTTCCACAATGTTCATTTTCCTCTTCCATAACTTATCACACTTCCCTAGACCTGGGCAAGCTTTAAAAACACTACTTGGACAAGGATGCTAATTTTAGCCTTGTCTTAGATATTTGTGCCTAAGTGGGCTTCAGGCCCAATGCGAGAGTGTTTTGTATAGATCTTTATTTATGGTCGGTCTGACGCTATTGAATCATGAAATGAGTATAAAAGGAATTGAATTCCTCTCATTTTGACATCCATGATTTTTTATTGAATGCTATCTATTTATTTATCCAAGCTAATTGTTGATTTCAAGAGCAAGTGCAATCAAGCTTATTGAGGATTTGGATTCAAGATTTGCAGTCAAACATCCAATTCAAGATCTCTACGTCTCCAATTCTTCAAGACCCATTCAATCAAAGGTAAGCTTCTCTAATTGATGCAAGTTTCTCTCCTATGGTAGCCAAGTAGAGGAATTATTAATCAAGAAAGAAAATTTGCACATTCACTCTTCTTTCCTCTCCTTCTCCATTGAATTTGTCAAGAATACACACATTCAAGATCTAGCATTGGCAAGTGTAGATCCATTTCATTTGTGAAGACATCCTTGATTCTACATCTCAAGCATACATAAATTAATCTTCATTGGTTTATCAGATCCTAACATTCATCCATGAGGGTTTCTCATGCAAGGTGAATACTTACATTTATCTTGTTTAAAGTACTTTCCTTATGCAATTTCAATTTCATTTCAAGGTTGATTCCTATCAGGGGCTTGACCAAGGCAATCCCCTTTCCACAACCTTTTCCCATTTTTCTCCGTGTGCAGGACCAAGTTGCAGAGTTTTGGATCCAAATTTGGGAATATCATAACCAGTTAAGGGTCCCCTACAAATTTTATCAGATTTAGAGTTGAAAGGACTAGATCAAAATTCTAGAACAATGTCGAGTACTAGGTTTCCATTTTTGGCCTTGTCTTTTGGGTATGAAATTTTCACAGTCATAAGTTATAGGCATCATAGTTCCAGATCGAGAATCTTACCTGATTTTGACAGCTCTGCGATAGTCAAAATTAGATCTGAAGGTCAATCTTACTCTTCTTGTTTTCAAGGTGAGTCTATCCTTCCTATTTCCCTCTTGCATTTAATTTTATACATTAGGTCTGATATCATATCTTACTAATTTTCATTCCCTTTATCATAGATTCAATTTTATTTCATACATTATTCATATCACACATTTCTTTTCTTTATAACACATTAAAAGGGAAAGTGAACTTCAATTCCCCACTCTCACTTGGATCTTGCATTAGAACCCCTTTATCCTTTTTGGGTTGTGCTAATTTGATTTGTTTGAGGGTGAGTCTTTGGGAGAGAATTTCCCTAATGTACAACACAATTTGGTGAGTGATCTACATTCCTAGCATTGCTCACCATTTTCTATTGTACACTAAGTATGTAATTAATTCAACCCTCGAGCCTAATGCATATGTATGAGATCTCATTTGAGTTGAGAGGAGAGAGTATCTATTTTGTGCTAAGTCTTGTTAGTTGTTTCTTTTTCCAATCAGCAAGTCTAATATAAATTTATGTAATCCCTTTGATTTTCAATAAGAACATGATTTCATCAATTGTGCTTGTATATTGAAGATTGAATTCTAATAGTTAAGATTGTAGCCACACAAGCAAGGGCCACTTGAGGTATTATGACTCTATAGTTGTTTAGAGTAGTTTAAATGTTAATTAATCAATAATGTGTTGTTTGGTATTAATTTTTTACAACAAAGTTAATTTCTATAGTTCTACATCATTTGCAGCCATTGTTGTAGCAATTAACTAGTTGACCCACAACCACTACTATGTCATTTCATAGTGTTCCCATTGCCACTGCTGCGCAACTAGTTTCATTTCTAACATTATTGTATTTTAATTTAAGTTATTGCTTTCAGTTTAGTTTCTTATATAAGATATCTTGGAGACTTCCATAATGCACATAAAGTGTAAACCCATCACAAGTTTATGATTCCCTAGTTGATAATGGGTTACTTAGTGAAGGATTATATGCCTTGTTATGTGTGTGCATTGAGTTGTATACACAAATCTATTGAACTTAGAGAGGCTAGTCAGTTTGTGGAAGAGACTCATCCTAGGTGGGTCATTGAATCTGCTCTAGGAAGGAAAAATAAATTAGGAGGAAATGAGGTTGCAGGTAGAGGCAAAATGATGAAAGAATAAATAGAGGACTTGGGTAATGCACATAAAGATGAAACCATCTTTCTAAATAGTGGGAAAGTTATAAACTTTATCAAACAATAAAAGATTCTATGGGAGAAAAGGAGGGTTTGCACTTTGCAAAAAACCAGGAAGGATTTACAAGCCTGACTAACACCAAAGGTAAAATATAAGTGATAGAAGACAAGAGAAGGTAAGAATAAGTAAATGAAGGTGAAACCATAGAGTATTTACTCCTTGATGATGTTGTAGATTGCTTTATAGAGTGTTAGCATAGATTTATTGTTTTATTCTCTCTAAAGGGAATACCATCTTAAATAAATTTTAATAAATGGGATAGATTAAACAAGGAGAAAAAAGAGTGGGAAATTGAAGCTCTGGTAGGGAAAGGAAATGGGTATGTTTTTTTGCAAGTTTAAATATGTTGATCATGCTTAGGCAAATTTTAACATTCAAGAAGATGTTGCTTCAAATAAATAAAAAAATAGTAAATCATATAAAAAAAAAAAAAAATTATATTTAACACTAGAGGAGAGAGTCATCTTCAAGAATATGTAATTTTTTTTTTGAAAGGTGTAGATTTGATAGGGAAAATTTGGTGGGAGATGAAAACTGTTGATTTTAGATAAGTTCAACTTTGAGCAGTTATAACGGAGAAAATATACATTGAAAACCAACCTTTCTTCTTTTTTGAACTAGCTATACATTTTATCCATAACATATTTTGAAATCAGAGGAAAAATAGATTATTTCATATACTTTTTTGGTGGGAACTAGACCCCAGATTTTTAGCAGTTTTCAACAATTGAAAAATGGACTTCAAAAATTAAAAAGCTATGTCAATTATTGGTCAAAAAAAATTTTTTAAATGATACATAAAAATCATCCATTTTTACACATTTCATCATTTTACATCATCCTCAAATTCTAAATACAAATGCCACTTTTTATGTCGTTAAAGTTGGACAATCTGCATGTTGTGGTCCTTTTCCTTTATAAAAGTGTGACACAGGTTTGTACTTTTACCTTGGGTAGCTTTTTTATATATAAGGCTAGTCCCTAGATTTTTGTCCAGAGGGTCCCTCTAGATACACATGCCATATGTGGATTGAACTACCATTTATAAATATATCTTTTAGACCCTTCTTAAAAGACATAGTCTCACAGCTTGGAAGATTCATTTAGCGTAAAAACAATGTTGACAATTTGTCCAACCTAGAGGTACACACAGAGGATTTTTTTCAAATTGACCTACATAATGAGTAACCTAAGAATATCAAGTTATTCAGTCCAAGGTTTGATATTTTCAAGCCAATAGTGTATCTAAATAAGTCTAGTTCATATTTTTCTATCGACTTGAGATGAACATCTAATAAGAGATTTCCCTATTATAAAGGGAAAATATAGTTAAACTTAATCTACATGTTGGCCTTATTTACAACGACAACTACAATCCTCTTATCTATAGTATTATCAATCATTTATAATGCCTAATAAAATTCCATAGTTGAAACATCAAGTCAATGGTGCCTCTGATGAAAATGACACCATTATATCCCCTTCTTATTAAGATACTATGATGAATGATAGGTGAAGGATGGTAAAGAAAAAAAAACAACCACTAATGTCATCTGTTATCCAAAATAGGTTGTCGCCTCAAAATCATCTTCTTCTCCTACTAGGCCTAATATAAGGAATAAGGAAGATAATCCTTTAAATTTTCTTGAGATAAATAGATATTTGTCTCCTATAATGAGGCACAAATCCATAATAAAATTTGAGAGACAAAGATCTAGATCTCCCAAACATAATGTCCAGGGGCATGCAAATCTCAAGAGATTGATTATGTTTACTATTTGCTTTAATATTATGTCTCAAGAGGATTCTTCTAATTTTGTCTAAGCATGAATTATACAATTCTGTCGCGTAATGTTAGAGGGTTATCACTAACTCATCATAAATTTGAGGCAAACAAATTTGTTGTTAAACAGAAACTTGATGTTGTATTCTTAAAATAATTCAACCTTAATGGTTCCTATCTTGTTGCCTCAATATTCAACATTTCAAGAGATGTTTCTTTTTTCCATACTTTGCTAAATGAGGGCTCAAGGGATGTTATTGGGTTGGGCTAATGGATCATTAGGTTTTCATTGATAATGGGGGGATCCTTCACATAACTGTGTGTGGGTCCTTACCTTTATTGATGGACAACCTATTGATTTTTTTTATGTTTATTCTCCAAACATTGCAAAGAAAGATGTGAGCTATGGGAGTGGATGTCTAGACATATACCTCATGCTGATTGGATAATTTGAGGTGACTTCAATATAGTGGAGAACCATTCTTATTATAGCTAACCCAACCATATAAAACTAAGCAATGAAAAGTTTGATAATTGGTTGTTTTGATACAATCATGGGGGCTACAAATCCTATGAGTAAGAGAACATTGATACATAAAAATAATTGGTTTACTTGGACTAATTTTAGAATTGGATTTCAAATGAAAATTAGTATATTGGATACATTTTACATTTCTTGTAACCTAAAAGTTTCCCAAGATTCCTCTAGATAATATACGAGGGTAGATTATCCTATTACACTCTCACATCACTTGCCTATCTTTTCTATTATTACAAAGGAAAATTTTAAGGTGGTGGACACACAACTGCCTTTCAAGATTAATACCCCATGTCTTAAAATTCCTTCTTGTGTTGAGGCACTAGTTGGCCTTTATAATTCTACTACCAAATTGGAGGAAGGGGAGTCTTATTGGGAAGGGTGGAAGATTGTTATTTCAAAATGTGTTAAATTTTTATGTTCCTTATGTAAAAGTCTAGCATGGAAATGGAAAAGGAAAGAAAAATATCTATAGGGGAAACATGAGCTACATAGAAAAATGCTCAATTATAATATAGAAAATATTTGTATCCAATATTCCATAGCCTCTACTGAAACTCAACTTCGTAAATTGGATCTCACTGATGGGAGAAAGGAGCTAAAACTAGGACTAGATTACATTGGTTTGGAGAAGGTACAAAGGGTCTAATATTCAATTCTTAATTTTAAAACATGTACAAAGGTGTTAATGGGGCCAATATATGGTGAGATCATACATTTTAATACAAAAAAATAATAAGGAAAAAAAAATTCAATTCTTTTATGAGAAGCCTTTTAGAGAGGTTCAACATTGGCAAGATGCATAATTAATTTTTGAGGAGATATTTGAGGACATCGTAATAATGAATATATATCAAAAATATAGTCATTTTATTGATTTTGATCTCTCTATTGAGGATTTAGAACATGCTATTTTTTATGGCACCAAATAAAAGTCCTAGAGTCGATGGGTTATCAATTGAGTTTTATCAAACTTTATCGTAACATATTAAAGAAGATTTCTTTTACATTTATCAAGAAACAATAAAGGAAGGTCTACTGGGACCAAATAATAGATATAAATAGAGGACTAGCTAAGTTTCTTCCAAAAGGGAATAATACATACTATATTATTGGTTGGAAGCTTATTACATTAATCAACGCATCTTATAAAATTGTTGCTAAAGCCTTAGCTAATAGAATTTAAAAAAATGACTAAGATGATATTTAGAAGCAAAAAAATATAGGGTTCCTTGGTGGAATATTCATTTTAGATAATTCAATATTGGCTTGGGAAACAAGTGAATGAGCTCTTCAATCAAGACAAAATTAAATACTAGTAAAATTGGATTTTGATAATGCTTATGACAAAATGCGATAGAGTTTCATTATAAAAATGTTGCAATGGTTAGGATTTATATGTAATCATGTTCAGATGCTATTTAATGGTACTAATGATCAATTGAGGATCAATCACTTATTGACTGGGCCTTTTTCTCTACAGATATATATCAAGCAAGGTTGTCCACTCTCTCCTTTTCTTTATGTCTTAGAAATTGATGCCCATACTTATCTACTACAAAAATACAACCAAATGGGCTCGATTAAGGGCATCCCTATTCATCAAAATTCAATGGTTATTGTAAGATTTAGCTATGAAGGTTTCCACCTAAGATCTAAAGGCCTAATAGATAATACAATATCAAGAGAGAATGACGATAACAAAAATAAATTGTATTCTCACAATAAATAGAATACAATCAACTAGAATGATATTACAAAGAAGACACCTTCGTTAAATAGACTAAGGTGAGAACGTATGAGTGCATTCGATTATGAAAAGTATCTTATTCTTATGACATTATACATAAAGTGATAATTATGTGCTAAAATGTTGACACACTTCTATGAGTCATTATATCCAAGATTTCTCAAGAATGAGGTCTCAAATGGCGACTCATAACTCTTTATTCATGGAGTGCAAGGGTTTATAATGGAGGCTCTCAGTTTAGACCTAGTTTGTGCCCATGCAAGTACACCATAAAATGAGAGATTAAAAGAGGAAAAGCAAGAGTTCTAGTCTCCATGATCATCAAATATGCATGCAAATGAAAATGGAAGCTATTTTATATGGTAACAATGCATGAAAGCAAACTAATCTATGAAAGGAAACATGCAAGATTATTCTATGAAATGAAATATGAATCTAATCTAACATGCAACTGGAAGAGTAATATAAATGGATTGTCATGGATGCATGAGAGAAGAAGACAAGAAAAGAGAAGTTGCAATGTTCAAGCTCAAGTGCTCAAACTCTCCTCCAAAATCGCTCTGCAAACCTGCAGCATAACAATAACATAAAATCTTGATGCTAAATGAGAAGGAGAGGGATCCTTATAAAGGAAAGTGTGGAGATGAATGCATCCTCAAGAGCAATGTGGGATAAATCCCTAAAAAGGCAAGTAAGAGGAAAAGGCCCACCACTTAGAAATATGTGCATTCAAAGTGTAAAGAAAAAAAGAATTTTTATTCATTTTTATTTGATTTATTTCCTTTTTCATCACAAAGAGAGATTTAAGTGAGGATTTTATTTATTTAATTAAAAGAGGGATTTTCTTTTAATTAAATAAGATTATTTTATTTAATTAAAAGGGATTTTTTCTTTTAATTAAATAAGATTATTGATAAAATGATCCAACCTTAGGAAATATTGAAATAATTGAATTAATTATGATTTGATCAAGGAAATTGATTTGAATTGAAAATATTACAAGGCATTGATTCACGAAATTGATCAATTTGATTCTGTCATTTGATAAATTGAAGAATGGGGGCTCATAGTCTAGGTGACCATTTAGGGTGCATACATTTTCCCCTCTTTGACTAATGTGTGATCTTTATGGGAACACATGTAGTCAAAGAATGTAGTTGAAGTGTGAGATCAATTTGGGATCACAAAACAACCCAGATGTGTGATCGACGAATGGGAACACATCAAAACAAAGATAAGTTGATTGAAAAAGACAAAGTCAACACCTCTGTAAATAGGTAATTAACATGTCCAAGATAAGAATCTCAAGCAAGGTTGCCCCAAGCGGAGCAATTGATAGGATTGATAAAGCTGAATCAAGGATTGAAGTTTGATAGGTACTAAAAATGTGTGCTAAAATGTTGACACACTTCTTGTTAGAATGAATTTAGAATAACTGAGAGGGGAGGGGTGAATCAGTTATCCTTAGGTCTAGATGTAGCAAATAAAATTTTCTGTATTTTAGATCTACTCGACAGCAATAGCATATGTCAACAACTTTAATCATGCAGTTTACTGTCTAATGTAATTAGCTTGTAGAAACATAACAGTAAAACAAACCATAAGCATTCACACAAGTTGACACAAGTATTTAACGTGGAA
>MU223383.1:2739752-2753968 GCA_018584345.1 Thuja plicata | reverse complement strand
TATTTCCTTTTTTCATCACAAAGAGAGATTTAAGTGAGGATTTTATTTATTTAATTAAAAGAGGGATTTTCTTTTAATTAAATAAGATTATTTTATTTAATTAAAAGGGATGTTTTCTTTTAATTAAGTAATATTATTGATAAAATGATCCAACCTTAGGAAATATTGAAATAATTGAATTAATTATGATTTGATCAAGAAAATTTATTTGAATTGAAAATATTGCAAGACATTGATTCAGGAAATTGATAAATTGATTTTGTCATTCGATAAATTGAAGAATGGGGGCCCATAGTCTAGGCAACCATTTAGGGTGCATACATTTTCCCCTCTTTGACTAATGTGTGATCTTTGTGGGAACACATGTAGTCAAAGAATGCAGTTGAAGTGTGAAATTGATTTGGGATCACAAAACAACCCAGACGTGTGATCGACGAACAGGAACACATCAGGACAAAGATAAGCTGATTGAAAAAAGACAAAGTCAACACCCCTGTAAATAGATAATTGACATGTCCAAGATAAGAATCTCAAGAAAGGTTGCCCCTAGTGAAGCAATTGATAGGATTGATAGAGATGAATCAAGGATTGAAGTTTGATAGGTACTTCCCCCTCGTGATCGAAATCAAAATGACATAGATCATCAAGCATGAAAGATTTTGCCCCAAGGTTGAATTAGAAGAAAAGAAGTGGGGTGAAAGCGAATGGAAGATAGAAGTTTGGAAGATGTGGAAAGAAATGGAGAGAAGAAAGAGAATTTGCCTTAAGAGAGAGAATGCCCCAAAATCAATCAATTGTTTAAGATGGAAAATTTTGATTGAGATCACGAAAGAAGATAAGGAAATGAAGATCAAAACATGACCACAATTGATTAAAAGCCCACATGCAAGGTGAAGGAAAAACTCTCTCAAACTCATAATGCAACCTAAAAATGTAAATTAACATGAAGTCTAACAATGCAAGCTACATGAAAATGAAAAGGTGTACTTGCAATAGATCAACTATAACATAGGATTTTGTGTTCATCATTCATTAGAGAATGTTAAGGAACTTATTTTCATCATTAGGCCATTATTAACGGACATTGGAAAATCACACAATCATCACTAGTCACAAGCGCAACTATAAAGATATGAATGTGATTTATATCAGATTGGAATGTGGAAAGATTTTAACATAAGCATAAAAGACATAAAGGTCAAGATGACTTTGATGTTAGCTTACCCAATTTAATATAGCAAAACCACGCTTGCATCAAGGCATAGATGCCAGGATGACCATAAGAACGGTTGTGCAAAAACAGTCAAGGATGATGCCTCAAATATCCTAAGTGTTTCAAGGGGACAACAAGAGACACTCTAGAGTTTCAAGACCACACCCACAAGCAGAAAGGAAATAAAAACATGCCCCATGCCCCAAGTCCTCTAGCTATGCATACCGGAGAGACTTAGTTAGACAAGGACACTCAACGAAAATCAATAACAGTCAGCACACAAAGAAAAGATCATGACATAGCTCAAGCATTAAGTGTTGTGTTTAAAAATTTAAGTGTGTTAACTGATACTGAGTTTTGAGGATAAGGATTGAATGCTTGCAAGTAGGTAAGATCACATGACAAAACTAGGTAAGACCAAACTGATAAGTGTTGAAAAACACTCGATGTCAGGAGTTGTGTTGAAAAATACAATTGGGGTGGTGTTGAAAAACACCATTTGTGAGGTGTCCTAAAGACTAACACATCCAAGAGACCAAAGCTAACACAGATATGCCCCTTAGACAAAGACAAAGACCAATTCCAAACCAAGGCAACAAGGACAAGGCATTAAGGAGAAAGGCTAAGTGTCGAGCACACGCGCTAAGAAATAGGGGTGCAAAGGCCTCAAGTAGCACCCATTTCCAGGTTTTTGCCACTTGGATTTTATTACAATTTGTTGCTACCAAGGCGCATGTTTTCAGGTTTTCACCAAGGCACTTTTTCTTCTTTTTTTTTTGAATTTTTTGAATTTTTGAATTTTCTTGTATTAATATATAAATTATTTGGAGATACATCAAAGCTCCTATTGCTAGGTTTTCACTAAGATGGCCATTTTTCTGGACATTTTCTTATTTTTAGAATTTTTGATAATATCTCATTTTTTTGGATTTTTTTAGGATCAATAAGTATGTAAAAAGGGTGCCCCCAGACAGAATGGGCATCATGGATAGAACTTCTTCAAGTGCAAGACATTGATAGGATGAGGGAGTTTCTCTCCCTCTGCTGTAGACAATAAATAAGCACCTGACCCAAAAGTTGTTGTAATGATTTAAGGTCCAATCTAATTAGGTTCAAATTTTCCCTTTTGATCTCTATGTTGTTAATTCTTGGGATTTTCACGTAGGACAAGATCTCCCACTTGGAATTCTCTAGGGAAAACCTTTTTGTTGAAGGCTTTAGACATGTGCTTTTGATAAACCCTCATATGGTCAAATGACGCTTGATGTTTCTCATCTAGAAGTTCTAACTCTTGAAGTCTCATGGTGCGGTAGTCTTCATCTGTAACTAGATCTTTGAGGGAAACTCTAAGTGAAGGAATCTCAACCTCTAAAGGTAACACTGCTTCAACGCCATATGCAAGGGAAAAAGGAGTAGCCCTAGTAGGAGTACAAATATTCATTCTATAGGCCTACAAAGCCAGATTTATTTGTAAGTGCCAATCTCTACCATTCTTACAAACTGTTCTATGTAATATTTTAAGAATGGTTTTTTTTGATGCCTCTGATTGATCATTTCCATGCGGGAAGTAAATGGAGGACTAATGTTGTTTAATCTTGAATTTCTTGCAGAGTTGTTTAAGGTCTTTATTTTTGAACTGGCCTCCGTTGTCAGTGATAATCTTGGAAGGCACTCTATATCGATAGATGATATGGTTCAGAATGAATAGAGAGACTGTCTTGCCTGAGGCAACAGAAAGTGGGATAGATTCTACCCATTTAGTGAAGTAATCAGTAGCAGTGATAATAAACTTGTGTCCACCTGATGAGTTGGGATGAATCTGCCCAACAAGATCAAGGGCCCAGCGCTGAAATGGCCAATGAGATATAGAAGGAATGAGCTCCCTGCCTAGAGCATGTATTAGGTTACCATGTTTTTGACACTTTTCACATGAATTTGCAAAAGCTACTGCATTGTAGGCCAACAGTACCCCTCCATAAGCAACCTTCAGACCATGGAAAGACCATTGGAATGTCCCCCACAGATGCCCTCATGGATGTCAACTAATGCTTGGTCGGATTCTTCCTTTTCTAAGCATCTAAGAAGTGTTCCATCTAAACCCCTCCTATACAAAGCACCAGAGATAAGGGAATGATGAGAGGCATTTCAGGTAAGGTTTTTGCGTTTAGATTGATTAAAGGTTTAAGGTATAATGCCATCACAAAGGTATGAGTAAATGGCACCATAACGGGATGAATCGCGACCAACAAGGGTACAAATGACATGACTTTCTTGGGATTCAAAGATAGGGTGATGTATCTCTTCCACCAGGAATTCAAATCTGGATTCATGTTGCCCTAACTGAAGGAGTGAAGCAAGTGTAGCCATAGCATTAGCTACTTTGTTTTCTGCTCTAGGGATTTCCTAAAATGTGACAAATGTGAAGTATCATTTCAAGTAATCAACCATTTCCTTGTAAGGTACTAGTTTCTCATTTTTTGTTTGATATTCATCATTGACTTGGTTGATTATCAGCTGTGAATCCCCATAGATGTGTAACTCTGTGATTCTCCATTCTATGGCCATCTTAAGTCTGTTTGTTAAAGCTTTGCACTCAGAAATGTTGTTTGTACATGGGAACAATAAATTGTAAGACTTGGGAATCGTGTACCCATGAGGAGAAACAAACAACACACCAGCTCCTGAACCATTTTGCATAAAGGATCCATCAAAGAACATCTTCCATGTTCTTTCAGTCATATAAATGAGGTGTTCATCTGGGAAGTCAACTTGAATAGGTGCATTATCTTGTATTTGAAAATCAGCCAATTGATCTGCTATGGCTTGTCCTTTGATTACTTTATGCTTAATGTACTCTATGTCAAACTTTGAAAGGATCATCATCCATTTAGCAAGTCTACCTGTGAGGGCAGCCTTACCTATTAAATACTTGAGTGGATCTATTTTTTCTATTAGGCATATAGTGTGCACAAGCATGTAATATCGCAACTTTTGGGAAGCAAATACAACTGCAAGGCAAGCTTTCTCAATGCTGGTGTAGTTAACCTCATATGAAACAAGAGTGTGGCTAATGTAGTATATTGTTCTTTCTTTCCTATGTTCATCAAGTTGAGCTAGTAATGCCCCCAAGGAAGATTATGTCGCTAAAATATATAGAATAAGTGGTTTCCCTGGTATAGGAGGCATTAAAATGGGGGGATTTGCCAAGTATTTCTTGATTTGATCTATGCTCTTTTGACAATCCTTATTCCAAACACATTTGACTCCCTTGTGTAAGTTCTTGTTGAAAGGTTGAGCTCTATCTACCAACTGTGAAATGAATCTCCTTATGGATTGAAGATGTTCTTGAAGACTCCTCATTTGAATAATGTTTTTAGGAGGTGGCATATCTATGATTGCTTGGAATTTTTTAGGGTCTACCTCTATTCCTCTTGCTGAAATGATGAATCCTAGTAGTTTTCCAGAGGTGACTCCAAATGCACACTTTTTAGGATTTAACCTTAGTTGAAATAGTTCCATGCGATCTAGAATGACTTATAAATCATCTAAGTGTGTGTCTATTTTCTTAGACTTGGCCAACGTGTCATCCACATAATCTTCCATGTTCTTATGCATCATGTCATGAAAAATGGTTGTCATAGCTCGTTGATAGGTGGCTGCTACATTTTTTAATCCAAAAGGAATCATGTTCCAACAATAGGTACCCCATGCACAAGTGAATGCAGTATTTTCTTGATCTTCAGGAGCTATCTTAATCTAATTGTATCTAGAAAAACCATCCATCAAGGAATAAATCTCATAACCCGCAGTCATATCCACTATCATGTCTATATTGGGAAATGGAAAGTCATCCTTTGGGCATGCTCTATTGACATCTCTAAAATCTGTGCAAACTCAAATGGATTTGTCATGTTTAGAAATTGGTACAATGTTTGATATCCATTCAGCATAGGCAATAGCTCTTATGAATCCTGCACCAAGGAGTTTCTCTAATTCTTCTTTGACTAGAAGAGCTATGCGAGGATGCATCTTTCTCAATTTCTGTTTAACCGGTTTGACACCCAGGGCTATGGACAAGTGATGCATGATAAGATTAGTGTCCAACCTTGGCATATCTAAATAAGTCCATGCAAAGTTGATCTTCTTTTTTTGTAAGAACTTAGTATAGGCTTCCTTTTCTTGTGGTGACAAGGACTCAGCCAAGTGTACTATTTGTGGAGCCGCATCTGCACCCAAATTGATTCCTTTTGTTGGTTCAATAAGCACTGAAGATCTATCTTGCAAGTAGCTAGGGAGATGATCAAGTACCTCATCCTTAGACACCTTAGAGAGGCTTTCACCCTTGGATACATCATTTATTTTTACTTTTTTTGGTTCTTACACCGCCACACAGTGGTTTTCTCCATCAGAACTCCTATTATTTTGATTTTCTTTTCTTTTTATTTTGCGACTAAGGTACTTGATGTATGGCTCTATCATGCTAGTAGTTGGTTCACTGGTGGAAGAGACCACGGGTTTAATGGCATTCAAGTAGCAAGCTATCTCATAATTATTTTGAAATGTTAAGAGCTCAGGTTTGTGATAGCGTTGGGACCAATCAATGAGGTCAGGATGAACAAGATGTAAGTTGATGACCGGTTCAAGGTTGTAGATGTGAATGATATCATCTCTAGTGACTGAAGAGTCAGAGTCTGTAAAGTATCATTCTAAGCTACCCAAATCGGGATTCATCCTAACAAGTGAAGAATCATCCATTAAGGCAACACATGGGTTCAAATCCTCTAATCCTACATATGACCCGTTGGCTACCTCAGGTTGAGAAATATAAGTGTGGATGACATTGACATCCATGTCAACTGTGGAAGGCTCTGAGAAGGAGTCCCATTCATACTCACATGAACTTGTTTCTGAACTTTGACTAGGATGTTTACACCATGAAGGTTTGGGACATCTTGATGTGGAAGTTCTAGTGTCATCAAGGGTAATACCTTCTCTTTCCATCAAACGAACAAGATTCTTTCATTGATGTTCTCTAAAAGGATCTTCTAAATCTAATTCATCTTTTTCTAAGGTTGAAACTGTCTCAAGAGTGACTGCAGTATCTGAATCTCCCCAAAGGAGATTAGTGGAAGGAACCCAATCTTCACACATGTCTTGCTAATTTGTCAAATTAGGTATGTATTATAGTCCATCTTCACTATCCAACTCATCAAGGATAGGAGTAGTGTTCTTGTTGTGATTCATAAATCCTAGGCCAACTGGCTTCTTAGACTTGCATCCAAAAAGATTATGATCAAGGGGTTTGGCTTAGCATCCAATCTGTGACTAAGAGGTCCATGTCCGGGATAGCCCATCTATTTGACAAAAGTATACCCTCTTCCATAAGCCTTAGGAGAGGGAGAGAAGTTCTCATTGTGCATGTATTTCTCTTCTCTATAAATCTAGTCTCTAACAACTGTCTCTTCTTTCTCATCTTGAATAGGCACTGAGGACTCTACAAACGTGCCAAATAAAGTCATAGCTGAAGATGAAGGTCTCATTTCTTGTGAAGGCTTTCCATAAGACCTAGGTGAAACTAGTAGTGTTGTGAGAGAGTTGAGTTAATAGCACCCCATGCCAAGGTCTACTGACTTGAACTTGTCTTTACATTCAGCTAAGGTTGCATCAAATTCTTTTGCTTCTCTATTGAGGGGAACATGAGCACCCACTGAAACTAAGTTAATAGATAAAGTGTTATCCCCAGGTATACAAATCTCTATTCCATTATAAGGGAACTTAACACACTGATGATGGGTAGACAACACTGCTTTCATATCATGAATCCACGGTCTGTCAAGTAAGATATTGTATGTAAGGGGGCCAATGTCAACTATTTGGAATAAAATATCTTTTTCAATAGGGCCAATCCTAACAAGAAGGATGACCAACCCCTTGGAACTTCTTTCCACCTCATCATAGGCTTTGATGGTGATCTTTTTCCTGGTATCTATGACTTCTTCAGAATAACCCAACTCTTTCAAAAGACTAAAGGAACAACTATTGAGCCCAGCACCCCCATCTATCAACACGTGCCTAACACGGGTTTTATGGATCATGACCTCAATATGAAGAGTGATATTGTGTGGGTGGCTCAAAGATTTATCATCATCCTCCAAAAAGGTAAGGTAATGAGGGCTAGCAATATGGTTAACCATGTTCTGGAATTGATCAACGTCTAAGTTGTTGGGGATGTCTATTGCATGCAAAGCATCCTCAAGGACTTGCTTGTGTCTCGGGGACAACTCTAAGAGCTCAAAGATCAAAATCTGAGTTGGGTTTCTTTGCAACTGATTGACAAGATTATAGCTCGACTTAGGATTGACTACTAGTTTTGAGGTGACATTCTTGGATGTCACGTGCTTTGGTTTACTTGGTTGACTTGAACTGGGTCCTCTAATGACAAGGGGACCTTGACTTCGTGTGACAACATTGAGAGTTTGAGATGACACTCTAGAGTTAGGACCCCTTAGCACCATGATGGTTTCTTCATTAAAGATAGGAGAGTCCATGTCTAGATCATAACCATAGGGATCTTTATCCCTCATCATGTTGACATTCTCTTCTACAACTTCAAGCATGTTGACAACATTCTTTGCATCTATGTAAGTGTAATTGATCTCAGACTTTCCATTCTTAGTTTTAGAGGTGTCACCCTTCTCATACTTGGGAAAAGGTTCTTTGAATGCCATATGATTGGCATTGGTGTCCAATCCATCTACCTTAAGTTTGCCATTCTCAATGAGATCTTGGATGATATGTTTGAGTTTCCAATAGTTTTTAATATCATGTCCAATGCCATTGTGAAACTTGCAAAAGGCTTTCTCATCCCACCAATGTGGCTTAACATCAGGTATATAATGTTTTGCAAGATCTTGAGGATGCGCAAGGTTGTTGGAAATGAGTGTTTTCAAGACATCCTCATATGAATCACCAAGTTTTGAAAACTGATGTCTCTCTTTCTTAGGCCTATCTTGGTACCTTGGCTTGTTCTCTTGTTGATTAGATGCATTGAGTTTCATGGCTTGAATAGCACTAGACAAGTGGAGCACAGCTTGTTCTTTGGGTTGGGAGGATTCCACAACTCCATCATTAACCACTTGTTTGTTCCTATTCCAATGTGAGTTCTTTCCTTTATCCTTGTTAGGGTTGTTGTTATTTTGACCATTGTTGTTGTTGTTGTTTCCATGTTTGGTCAGAATTCCTTGTTCTTTCAAAACATCCTCAATCCTGCATGTGGTTTCAACCATGCTATCAAAGGAACCAAAAACCATTTTCCTAACTTATTACCACATTTTGAGAATCAAGTTGCTAACAAGGATGTAAATCTTCTCATTTTTAGGGATGGTCCTAGGGTAGCAAGAGCATTGTCGTCTCCACCTTTGCAAGAAATTAACAAAGGATTCCCTTTGATTTTGATTTAAGTTGCATAAGTCCAACATGGTGATAGACCTTGAAAGGTTGTATGCAAAGTGTTGGACAAATCTATGGATGAGCTCTTTGAAATTCTTAACGGGGGGAGTTATGTTGGTGAACCATTCCATCACTTGACCCTTAAGACTCCTTGGGAACAATCTCATGACGTACAAGTCATCTTGATGGAACTCAAAACTCGTGGTATAGAATTAACACATGTGATCATGTGGATCTCCATTCCCATCATACTTTTCATATTGAGGGATCTCAACCTTTCTAGGGAAGTCTTTCATGCTAACACTTTTGTCAAAAGGATTGGGACAAATTGAATCAAGTGAGAATGAACTCTTGGGTACCAACATCTTTTTCATCATACTCTTAATTTGTTTGATCTCTTCTTCTTGAGATGGACCTTGCTTCTTAATCTTATTGTCCACATCAAAGTTGTAGGGGACTCTAGCGCCCTTGTTGATTAAACTCTCTAGGAACTTGTCTTTGTTTTTCTATAAGTATCTCTCCACATACTGCTGGAAAAGTGGTTCTTGTTGTATCTTCATGAATTCTTGGGAGTTGAGATCAAAACTTGAGCTACTACCCCCATATTGTGAACCATGGTGAGCATGTTGTGAAGGTTTTCTTGATTCCCTAAGAGGTTTTTGTCTCCTATAATGATCATGTCTTGAAGCCCTTCTTCTTCTAGGGCTAGGAGATCGTGATGGTGTTCTTGAACATCTTCCACTTCGTGGAGTCTTAGGAGGGGTGGATGGAGGAGAGTTGTTTCCACCACCAACACGCATGTTGTTAAATTGATAATTAAGTTGTTGAGCCAAGAGTCTATCTTGCTCTTCCTAGAAGGATTTCCTTTCTATCTCCAACAAGGTTTGTCTCTCCAACTCTAGGATTCTAAATTGCTCTTCCTTTTCAACTTGTTCATCTAGGAAGGCTTTCTTTTCATGCTTAATTTTCTTTAGTCTTTCACACCTGGTATGAACGACTTCATTCCTATCTAATAAGTATTGGATTTGTAAGGACTAGTGAAAATAGTAATATTTATTTGAAGGAAGATATTGATACTAACACTTTGATTGCTGAAATATTTGTTGATGACATCATATTTGGAGGTAATGATATGCTATGCAAATCATTTTCTAATGAGATGAGAAACCAGTTTGAGATGTCTATGTTTGGAGAGATCAAATTCTTTCTTGGTCTACAGATTATGCAAAAATGTGAAGGTATTTTCATTACACAGTCCAAATACATTAAAGAGATCTTGAAAATATTCAAGATGGAAGATTCCAAACTAGTTGGAACACCGATGGATACTGGATGTAAGTTGACAAAGGAGGAAAAGACACTAGAGGTAAATCAGACTTTGTACAGATCAATGATAGGTAAACTCATGTATGTTGTCCATACTAGACCAGATATTGCACATGCAGTAGGAATTTTTGCTAGATTTTCTGCTAATCCCAGAGAATCACATATGATTGCTGTGAAAAGAATTTTAAGATATCTAAAAAATACCGAAGAATATGGTTATGGTATAGAAGAGAAGGCAAATTTGAACTTAAGATGTTTACCGACGCTGATTGGGTTGGAAATCTTGATGACCGAAAGAGCACAACTAGAGGAGCATTATTTATGGTGACAGACTTGTCACATGGATTAGCAAGAAGAAAGGATGCATCTCGCAGTCTACTGCAGAAGTAGAGTATGTTGATGTTGCTGCAAATTTCTCAAATATTGCATGGATCAAATAGTTACTAGAAGGTATGCATATGAAGATCATAGAACTAGTGATTATCTATTGTGATAATACCAGTGCAATAAACATTTCCAAGAATCTAGTCATGCATGCTAAGACTAAACACATTGCCATCAAGTATCATTATTTGAGAGAACAAGTTCAAGAAAAGGAAGTGATACTTGAGTATGTGCAATCCAAAGAACAATTGGCCGATATCTTCACCAAGCCACTGCCCAATGATACATTTGAATACTTGAGGAAAAGACTAGGGGTCAAACCCTTGTCTACTAGTCAGTAAAATGACTAGAAGGTTGCATTAGCCTATATATTATCATAATATCATTCATGTTGATGCAAGCAAAAAGATGAGCTTCAAAGCTAAATCTATATACAGACAGGTATATATCATCACTGAGCACTAGAGCATATTGTTGTATTGTTGATGGATAAGGGAAATTCAAGGAATATATTATGGATGGAAAGAAAAGATCACTTGACACTAATGTCAGATATCTGTAAGATACTTGTTTGGAATTGTTTTCAAAGGGAGAGAGATTATCCATATTATCACATTCTTCATAAATAGGAGAAAGATTATCCATTATCAGATTACTCCAATAGGGAAAGATTATATCCATAGGGAGAGAGATTGTATGAAAAGATTATACAAAGGGAGAGTTGCTGACAAGAAGAAAAAGACATCAAAGAGAGAAATTGACACAAGGAGAGAACACAACACATAAGAATAAGAAAGATAGAGAGTTGCAAAGAATCAAATCTAAGCTAAAACAGAGATTACCGACGGTCAGACATTTTTATCGGTTATCAGAACAAAATGATTGGTAGTTTGATGAATCTCAACTGTTGTATTTCATATTGTATTAGAAATAGTATAGTGTGATAATATAGTATGTTTCCATCAATGCCAAAGGGAGAGATTGATGACATGTAACTAATTGAATGTTTGATAATGTTAAGTTGAATATAATGCAAGTCATTAAATCAGCTAATGGATTGTATTTTCATTGATGTCAACTTGATATTATCTGTATGGTCATGTACATAATGCCAAAGACTTCAGAGAACCAAAGGAACCAAGGTTATACTTCTAGCAATACATAAAAGTCATGTATTCATTAAGTGATAAACAACACCGACGGACTAGAAGAACAGTGTTTCCCGATGAAGTAGAACCACAGAGTGCCCGACGAGCAAAGTCAGAAGGTTGCCCGATGAGTAAAATTCCAATGATTCCCAATGAACAAAGATCAAAAAGCTAACTGGAGTCTCACCGACAGAACTATCAGTTGTCACCGACGACTAACTGCAATAGTGACCGATAGAATAGAGAGTTCAGAAAATGATAAAATATCTAGCTGGCAGAGCTAAAAGATAGACTTAACTGGTTGTCTACTTTGTTTTATTCGACCAAAGTTAAGTGATTGATTTAAAGATGATTTATACAGTTGGCAAGAGGATTTTTATGAGACAAATCAGTAGTTACGATTTAAATCTAATTGGCTGGATTGTTTATCACGCCAAGAACCAAAAATTAAGGACATGAATATTATGTCTATATAAGAGACAAGCTTAATTCATTTCAAAAGAGATGGGATTAAGGGGAGTGAATAGAAAGAGGATGTTGAAGAGAAACTGATGAAGAACAACTTCATGCAGTCCTGATCAAACAAGCTGAAGAAGAGCTAAGGAATTATACAAACACCGACAAACAGTGACCATATCATCACAGAGCAGAAAGTATGGAGCACAAGGATTGAATTGATACATTGGTCAGAGAGGTAATGTACTTAAATAGATCTAAAAATTTGCAATTCAAGTTGCAATATGAATAGGTCATAGTGTTTCAATTTAACCATTGAAGCATCAAGCCTCTTAATCGAGCAGGACTTAATAGTCTTCTATATATTGAGGTACATCTCAAGGAGTGCCAAAAAGGTTGATTCATGAAAGTAGCATTGGACTTTCCCAACACCTATTGATAGTCTAAGAAGGAGGCTGATTCAAGGATGGTAGCAATAGATGCCCGATACTAAGTGACAACCTCTATGTATAAAATCCTCTAACAAGGTTGCACTTAATAGTGTGTTTGTAACCTTTAACATGGTTGACTCCTAACAGGGCTCACTTCATAAGAGTGAAAATTTGGGGTACCAGTCCCAGTGGTTTTTCCCTTAACAGGGTTTCCACGTTAAAATCCATGTGTTATGTGTGTATGGTTTATTACTTTACTATTTTACATTTCACATATGCATTTATGGATTGATTGGTTTACTCTGCTTATTTATTGAGTTTCGGTAAACAGTTATATTGCTTATCGGTAATCAAGGAGAATAAGGACAGACAAGGAAAATTGACAGACAGTTAATCATTATAAAGTATTTCATGGCATTCATCTTTTAGGGACATAATAATTTGAGGTTTAAAGATTGGTGGTTAATTTTAAAGGATAAATTTTGAGGCCACTGATTCACCCCCCCTCTCAGTTATTACTAACAATTGGTATCAGAGCTTGTGTGCTTAGAAGGAAGGTTTCAATACCTAAGTCAAGATCACAAGATGAACAAATGAGATGTGCCTAAGTTGAATAAAGACAACTTTGGTTCATGGAAAAGCAAGATAAGACTCCACTTATCAGGTATTGGTAATGATGTTACTCAATTCCTAGATACTAAATATGTGTTGCCCACAGGATCATTAACAGTAGATCAATTGAGGGAAAAGCATGAACACAACTGCATGGTCATAGAGCTTTCTTCCTCACTCTCTGATGTTGAATTTGAAGATGTCAAAGATTGCAAAACTACAAAGAAAATGTGGGACAAACTGAAGCTTGTACATGGAGGTGATAAAAATGTTTTGAGAGCCAAGTCAGAAAGCCTTAGAGGAAAATATGATGTTCTCAGAATGAAAGAAGGAGAAAACATCACACAGTACAACACAAGAATCAAAGAAGTAGTCAATGCTATATGAGGAGTTGGAGGTACACTTGAAAAGGAGACTGTGGTAAGTAAAATATTAAGAACCTTACTGCTTGTATATGCTATTAGAGTTTCTGCTATTCAAGAAATGAGAGCAGTAGAAAATAATACAATTACTCTTGATAGTTTAATTGGTAGACTAATTTTATTTGAGATGAATAACTTTGATAATAGTGTCTTACCAAACTTAGAGTTTGCATTTAAGTCTTCTATGAGAATAAGCAAATCAAGTCATAGATACACATCTAGAAGAGATAGTGAAAGTGAAAGTGAAGAAGAAGATCTAGATGAATAGAAGCACTTATGGATAGAAGAATGCAGAGAGGAAAAGGTAAATACAAAGGCAAGTTACCACTTGTATGCTTTAATTGTAAAGAGATTGGATAGTTTGCAGCAAGATGTCCTAACAGAAGAAAAGATGACAGAGGTAATGACAGACCTTTTGAGAAGAATTCTGACAGATGTGATAACAAAGATTATAGAAGTTACCGACAATCAAAAAGAAGAGATACCCAAGACTACAAGGACAAAGGCAAGAAAGCCAGCTACCTTGTTGCTTGCAAAGATGAAGATACTGACACCGAACCTGATGATGACATCAAGATGGTATTTGTGGTTGTGAAAGATGATTCAGATGAAGATGAAAGGTATGTAGAAACTACACACATATCTAAAGTTAGCAAGAATGACATCTGGATTATAGATAGTGGCTACACTCACCACATGACCGGTGACAAAGAAAAGTTTAACACTTTTGAGTATTATAATGGTGGTACAGTAAGAATGGGTAATGATACACCTT
>MU223383.1:2714559-2724668 GCA_018584345.1 Thuja plicata | reverse complement strand
TGAAAGGAACCTGAAGGCCACGACGGAAAAAATTTAGACGTAATTTCCACCCAGCGAGCCCAAGAAAGTGCTCTGATACCAGATGTGAGGAACCTCCTTACAGCAATATGGTGAGAATGCACGAAATAACTGAATATAGAGCAATAGCAGAACTCAGAATGAATCTATTGATCGCGGGCCACTTCGAGGGGGTAACCTCCTTTGAGCAAGCTCAATACAATAAATTCGACGGTATCCAGCAAAGGCCTCAATCTACTCTTATATACTAAGTACAATCTAGAAAAGTAATACTACCTATGCATGTGAGATAATAAAATATACTCACGGGACGACTTACAAAGCATATGCGTCCAACAACACTACACTAACCAAATAAACAGAAGGATCACACAGGTTCCTAACACACCAATATGAAGAGCACAAAATTTGCCCAGAATAAAAAATAATTGCTTGCAAAATTTAGCTTGGATGACTAACATATCACTGTTTGAAAATAAGATGCATAATTTTGATGCATAAATTGTTGTCACACCTCAAAAATTCAAATGTCTGTAGATTTTTCCTTTAGATTCTAAACCTCTTAAATCCAATGGCAACCTTAGTTTTGCATCAACGAGCTCCAATTTTGACTTACAATAGAAAGCCACAAAGAGGACACCCCCTCCCCAAATCCATCAAAAAATGCACTCAAATCTCTTAAAAGACTATCCAATGGCATTGGACAAGCTATGCTACCATGTAATATTTGGCTATGAAGGTAGCCACCCAAAATATTGAGGCCTAATGGAAAGCACAATAACAAGATAGAATGAATATGACAAGAATAAATTGTATTCTCACTAGAGATGCAATACAATCAACTAGAATGATATTAAAAATAAGACCACTTGGTTAAATAGACCAAGGTGAGAACAAAGGAGTGTATAAGATTATGACAAGCATCTTAATCTTATGACATGGTACATAAAGTGATAACTTATGACCCACATAAGGTGGAAATGTGAAAGTATAACATGTCCACTAAAGGTGGATAACCCTCCAAATATGGAAAAGTGATAAAGTGATAATTCCATCAAAGGTGGAAGTCCCACTTAAGGTGGAAAAGTGATAATGTGATAACACCACTGAATTTGGAATATTCATGTATTGTCCCTAAGTATACTTAAGCAACATGTGTGATTAGAACCTTGGAGAATAACTTACTAGGTGCATCAATTAAACACACCAACAATTATAAATTTATATTTTATTGATGATAGTTTTTAATTTATTCAAAATTCCAAATAAGAAATTAAGTATGTTTTGTTGGTCTTGGACTTGTATTGCTCTATATCTAGCTCTATGTTAGCCCATCATAAAACTAAGTTCTTAATAACCCAACTTGACCCAATATCATATGTGATTCCCCAACATTGGAATCAAATCAAACATGGGAAAATTATGTACTACCTTGACATTCCTTTTGGTTTTGGAGTTTCTCTCCTTGATATGTGGAATTGGTTTCTCATAAAACTAAAGTAGAATATTTTTAATTGGGGCAATAGATGTGTTTCACTAGCTAGTAAAATTCAGGTAACAAAATGGATTTTTTAGCCTCTCATGTTTATTCTTCTTCTTATTGGATGCCCTCCAAAAAGGTTATGAAGACCTCAATAAACTCATTCGATAATTTATATGCACAAATTTGGATGGTAAAGTGGATCTCAAATATTCCTCTTGGCTTCATTGTATACAACCAAAGTTTAGAGGGGGGCTGCAAATTTTGGATCCTAAAACTCAAGAGATTTATTTATTTGTTAAGTGGATAATAAGATCTTTTTAAGGTAATGAACAATAGAAAATATTGGTGCGACATAAAATATCTCCTACTCATATAAATAGCATGTGGTAAACTATGAGTTCCTTGGATAAAATTGTACTTGCTCCCTTTTTTCATATTAAAGGTTCATTCCCTTTAAATTTCATATGAGAGGCCTAGAAATTAGTCTGTAACTATCTAAATTTGAGGAAGAATTCATTAAAATATGGTTTCAATTTTTCTAACTCTTCCATTTGGTATATATATTACATTGGCGGATATATTTCCTAAACATGCTTACTAACTTTTTAAAAAGAGAGTGAGACATTTGGGACTTTAACTCCCTTTATTGGAATAGATGGCGGTGTGTGTTAGGAGTAACAATCCACAAGTACAACTAAGAGGGGGGGGATACTGATTATTAAAGTTTAAACTTTATAAACCAAATCTATAGTTCAAATGATAACATGGTAAATGCCAACACAATAACACAATCCTTGTATTGATGACAATTATTCAATTGTGTATTGTCATTGATGTTTACACAAATGTAGTGATGTTTACACAAATGTCTAATCCTATCCAAGCACAATCAGTTTATGCCAAGCACTCTCGGGCATTGAAGAAGACCAAAGTAATTTTCAGTTCAAACTGAGTTCACTCGGGCATTCTAGTTTTGGTCAGGCATTGAAGGATTTCAGTATTAACCGAGTTATACTTTTAGTGACAGTCAACTAACAACAATTTATATTTTATGGTTAACTGGTTATATGAAGCTAACAAACTTAAGTTTTATTGATTATTTGGAAGGTTATTAAGGTCGACTTGACAAGGCTTATCATATATATAAGGTCAAGTTTGGATTGAATATGGTGAAAAATAAGGAAGTGAGATATGTGTTTATGACATGAAGTGTGGAGGCAAAATCAGATGGGATTCTAATTAAAGATAGAACATACAAAGATGCAACGAAATATCCGATCAGTGAGGATCAAGTTTCATAAAATAGAGAAGAGATCTGAATCAGGAAAGACAGTTGCTTCTCAAAACAGGTCAATCCATTGTTACTCTCTAACAATTGTAGCAGTGATCAAAATATCTTTACAGAGTATACTTAATAGTCTTTTGTAAATCCTCTCACAAGGTGACATTTCTACATTGAAGTGTTTGAAGACCTCTAAAAAGGCCACTCCTTACAGGGTGATTAAATCCTCTAACAGGGTCACACCTAATAGTGTGTTATTGTAACCTTTAACAGGGTTGTCTCCTAACAGGGCTCACTTCAGAAGAGTGAAAAACCGTGACTAGTTGCAATTGGTGGTTTTTCCCATATTGGGTTTCCATGTTAAATCTTGGTGTTATCTGCGTACATTTTATTTTCTTTTATGGTTTATGTTTCTACAATTAATTACTAAGGGATAATCACAGTTAATATCTTAAGATTTGCTATGTTAACCGAGTGACAATAGAATATATGTGTTAACTGAGCAACAATGATAAATTTGTTTAAGACATCTAAAGGACTTGGATTTGTTTTTTGTGGTAATTGATTCACCCCTCCCCTCTGAGTTACTCAACTCATTTTCAACAATTGGTATCAAGGCACCAAGTGCTTACAGGGAAGGTTTAAAGGCCTAAGCTAAAGATCAGAGATGTCTTACAGAAGGGAGATCCCTAAACTTAACAAGGACAACTTCACTGCATGGAAATATTTGATGAGGCTACATCTATCTACTATTGGAGACACTGGTTTGCAATTCCTAGATCACAAGTATGTGGAACCACTGAGACCTATGTCTATGGAATAAATGGTGGACATGAAGCATCATAACATAATGATGATTTATATTGCTTCTTCACTCATCTATTTTGAATTTGATGAAGTCAAGGGCTACCCTACTACCTATGATATGTGGAAGAAACTACATGATATACATGGAGGAGATGACAATGTAAAGAGAGCTAAAGCAAAAAGTCTCAGAGGTTAGTTTGATATGATGAAAATGAAAGAAGGAGAAGCCATTACAAAGTACAGTGAAAGAATCAAGAAAAGTGTCTGTGCAATCAGAGCTACCAGTGGAACAATTTAAGACAAAACAATGGTTAGTAAGGTATTGAGAAATTTACTTCCTATCTATGCAATTAGAGTTTCATCTATTTAAGAGATGAGATGCAGTAATGAAGCAACTCTAGATGGATTTCTTGGAAGACGTACAAATTTTGAGATAGACAACTTTGACAATTATTCTCCTAATCCTAGCAATCTCGAGTCTGCATTCAAAGCTAAATTAAACCTTGGAAAGATGACAGGAAAACAGATTGACAGTGACAGTGATGATGATTCTAATGATGAAGATCTAGAAATCATTGAAGCATTACTTGCAAAGAGAGCTGCAAAAAGAAAAGGACATTACAAAGGAATAATACCATTGATTTTTTTTTCATGTGATGAGGCTAGTCACATTGTTGCTAAGTGTCCAAACAAGGAAGACAAAGGTGAGAGAAAGTTCAACAAGTAAAAAGGCAAGAAATGTTTCAAAAGCTACAAGGACAAAGGTAAGAAATCTTGTTATATTGCTAAAGATTCTGATAGTGATGAAGATGAAGATGAAATGGTTTACATTTCTATTAAGGATGAGTCATATAATGAAGATAATGAAAAGACTGCACTATACTCTCATATTAGCAAGAATTACACTTGGATAATTGATAGTGGTTGTTCTCACCACATGGCCGGTGATAAAACCAAATTTGAACATCTTGAGCACTATGATGGTGGGAGTGTCATTTTTGGGAATGACTAACCTTTCTATGTGAAAGGTAAAGGTTGTGTTGCTCTAACTGAAGGAATCAAATGTGATAATGCTTATTGGGTTGAAGGACTAAGGTGTAATCTACTAAGTGTAGCACATTTGAATAACATTGGATTCAAGGTAGAATTCATGAATGGTAAGGCTAAGCTCTTGGATGGTAAGGGAAACCTAGTTGGAACTAGCAAGCAAACAAAAGGTAATCTATTTTATCTTGATCTCAATGAAAGTTCATGTTTTATTGCACAAGTAGAAGAAAGCTAGTTATGGCATAAAAGGTTGTGTCATGTGAATTTTGATAACCTGATCAACATAAGCAAGAACAAAAGAGTAAGAGGTATTCCTATTCTAAAGAAACCTGAATTAGCAATATGCAAACAATGTCAAATTGGGAAGATGGGCAAAACTAGTTTCTAGAGAAAGAATTACAATACAGAAGAAGTCTTCGAATTAGTGTATACTGATTTGTGTGGACCAATTGGAACAACAAGTTACATAGGTGAGAAGTATTTCATTCTATTTTTTGATGACCATTCTAGAATGATGACTGTTATGTTTCTCAAAGAAAAATTAGAAGTTCAAATGGTACCTTGCCAAAGTTGAAAAAGAAACAGGAAAGAAACTTAAATGCCTAAGATCTAACAAAGGAGGAGAATTAATTTCTAATGAGTTCAATGAATTATGCAATGAAAGAGGAATCAAGAGACAAGTATCTACCCCATGTACACCACAACAAAATGGTGTAGTAGAAAGAAGGAACAGATCCATTATGGATTGTGTAAGAACCTTGATGATTGAAAAGAATGTTGCTACAAAATACTGGAAGGAAGCCATGAGCACTGCAATTCACACCTTGAACCAAGTTCCACTAAAGAAAGGTACTGAGAAGACACCTTTTGAATTATGGTATGGCTATAAACATAATGTTCATTATTTCAAAGTATGTAGAAGTAAATGTTACATCTTGAAGGAAGCAAGAAATGGAAAATTTGATGTAAAAGGTGATGAAGGTATATTCCTAGGCTACTCCTGCAAAAGCAAAGCATATAAATGTTTGAATCTTACTACTCATAAAGTCATAGAAAGTGTGCATGTAAAGATTGATGAGTTTGCATAGAGAAATGAAGAACAAAGCAATAAAGATCCTGAGGACTACAGGAACTTTGTGTATTATGAACCTGATACTATACCCAAGACACAGACAATGGTGATTGGAAAATAACCATGTCAACCACTAAATTCATCAGCACAAATATTGTTGCAACCTATGCAACCAACACTGATAATTGAAGAAACTGAGTCTTTGACTGAAGAAACCGAGTTTGAGACTGAGGGAACCGAGTCGCAGATAGAGGCACCTGAGTCTCAGACAGTGGAACCCGAGTATCAGACATAAGAACATAACATAATATTTGAGCATGGTGAACATAGTGGATCAAGCATAGAATCAAAGAGGAAGGAACCTATACTTATAAAGTATGTCAGAAGGCATCATGCACCTGAACAAATAATTGGAGATAAAAAAAAGGTATAATGATAAGGAACAAAATCAAAGGTACATGTTTGCTTAGTGAAATTGAACCTAGAACTATTAAAGATGCATTGAATGATAAAAGTTGGATCAGAGCAATGAATGAAGAGATTGAGAAGATAAAAAAGAATAAAACTTGGACTCCTGTACCTAGACCAAAAGATAAGATTGTGATTGGTACTAAGTGGGTTTTCAGAAACAAGATGAATGAAAAAGGAGAATTTTCCAGAAACAAAGCAAGACTAGTATATAAAGGATATGCTCAAGAAGAGGGTATTGACTATGGAGAAAAATTTTCTCCTATTGCAAGACTTGAAGGAGTCAGAACTCTTCTGGTATATGTTGCACACAAAGGATTCAAGGTATATCAAATGGATGTAAAATCTACATTCTTGAATGGAATCCTAGAAGAGGAAGTCTATATTGAGCAACCTAGAGGTTTTGTAGATCCTAAAAAAAGGAATATGGTTTGCAAACTGCACAAAGCATTGTATGGACTGAAACAAGCTCCTAGAGCTTGGTATGAAAGATTGCATGGTTACTTGATAAGTATTGGATTTTAGAGAAATAATGACAATAGTAGCTTGTACATCAAAGAAGGACCTCAGAACAAGATACTATTAGCAGAGATATTTGTTTATGACATACAATTTACTAGACATGATGATTTATGCAAAACATTCTCCAAAGCTATGAGTAAGGAACTTGAGATGTCTATGTTTAATGAAATCAAATTATTTGTTGGTTTACAAGTTAATCAAATGAAGGATGGTATCTACATTACTCAGTCTAAATACATCAAAAAGATATTGAAGAAATTTGGAATGGAAGATTTTAGACTAGTTGGAACACTTATGCCTACTGGACATAAGTTGTCTAAGGATGATGATTCAAAGGAGGTAAATCAGACAACCTACAGATCCATGATTGGTAAACTTCAATATGTTGTTCACACTAGACCTGATATTGCATTAGCAATCGATATTGTTGCAAGGTTTTTAGCTAATCCTAGAGAGAATCATTTGATGGCTATCAAAAGGATTTTGAGATATCTTAAGGGTACTAAAGATTATGGATTATGGTATAAGAAAGGAGGAAACTTTGATTTGAAAACTTTTACTGATGTTTATTGGGTAGGAAGTGTTGATGATAGAAAGAGCACAAGTGGTGGAGCATTATTTCTTGGAAAGAGGTTAGTCTCCTGGACAAGCAAGAAATAGAACTGAATTTCCCAGTCTATAACAGAGGCAACATATGTTGTTGCAGTAGTAAATTGTTCAAATATCATATGGTTCAAACAGTTGTTGTCAGGTATGAAGGAGGAAATCAAAGAACCAGTTATTATATACTATGAAAACACCAGTGCTATTAACATTTCAAAGAACCATGTGATGCATACTAAGACTAAACATATTGCAATAAAGTATCATTTCTTGAGAGAATTGGTTCAGGACAAGGAAGTAAGATTGGAATATGTGAATGCTAAAGAACAAATTACAGGCATATTCACTAAACCATTATCTGAGGATGTATTCTTGTATCTTAGAGGAAATTTAGGGGTGATTCCCCTAACTAAGGCTCACTAATGGATAGATTAGTGATGCATCAACCGAGCTACAAAATAGACTTAACATGTTGATGCAGATATTCTGAGCTTATTGCATATGAATCAGTACAAAAAGGTACTTTAAAAATTCATTGGATGTGTATTGGATGGTGTCTTTGGCATTTTTTGTCAAAGAGGAAGAGATTATTGATGTCATAAAGATTACCGAAGGAGAGATTGTTGACAGAGGGAGAAATTTTATCATGAACAGAGATTAATGTAAGAGGGAGAAATCTGTATTTTAGTGATTGTGAAGACAGAGGGAGTTTTGGATGAGAATCACAATGAAGCTAAGGACATTAATAGAATTTGATTCTTATGTTTGTTTCTCTATAATTCTTTGTATTATGACATTTTGTGTTGCCATCAATGCCAAAGATGGAGATTGTTGATGACAGTTATTCAATTATGTATTCTCATTGATGTTTACACAAATGTCTAATCCTATCCTAGCACAGTCAATTTATGCCAAGAACTCTCGGGCATTAAAGAAGACCAAAGTTATTTTCAGCTCTAACCGAGTTCACTCGGGTATTACAGTTTTGGTCGGGCATTGAAGGATTTCAGTATTAACCGAGTTATGATTTCAGTGGCAGCCGATTAACAACAGTTTATTTTTTATGGTTAATTGGTTATATGAAGCTACAAACTTAAGTTTTATTGATTATTTGGAAGGTTATTAAGGCCAACTTGACAAGGCTTATCATATATATAAGGTCAAGTTTGGATTGAATATGGTGAAAAATAAGGAAGTGAGATATGTGTTTATGACATGAAGTGTGGAGGCAAAATCAGATGGGATTCTGAGTGAGGACAAAACATACAGAGCTACAACAGAATATTTGATCAGTGAGGATCAAGTTTCATAAACCAGAGCAGAGATCTGAATCAACAAAGACAATTGCTTCTCAAAACAGGTCAATCCATTGTTACTCTCTAACAATTGTAGCAGTGTTCAAAATCTCTTTACAGAGTAGACTTAACAGTATTTTGTAAATCCTCTCACAAGGTGACATTTCTACATTGAAGTGTTTGAAGACCTCTAAAAAGGTCACTCCTTATAGGGTGATTAAATCCTCTAACATGGTCACACCTAAAAGTGTGTTATTGTAACCTTTAATAGGGTTGGCTCCTAACATGGCTCACTTCAGAAGAGTGAAGAATAGTGACTAGTTGCAATTGGTGGTTTTTCCCATATTGGGTTTCCACATTAAATCTTGGTGTTATATGTGTACATTTTATTTGCTTTATGGTTTATGTTTCTGCAATTAATTACTAAGGGATAATCACAGTTAATATCTGTTGGTTAACAGTTTGTCCTCCCTTTAGATTTATAATCTTTGACTCTTCTTAACACCCAAGGTGAGAGAACAAAAGGATGTTCACCAACAAATGGGTCAATGTAAGTCATCTATCACTGCCCTCTGAATTGACAGGTACAACTCCCTGAATATGCAATGATATGCAATGAATGTGTTTTTATCGATCATTAGATTATTTCTTATAATATTTAACCAAATTGTTTGTAGGCACAAACAATTCAGGCGAGGATAAGAGGTGGATAACTTATAATCCTCAATGGAATGCTGATTACAAATTACCACAGAGTTTTATCACCTAAACTAACTCTAATCTACTTTGTTTATGAATGCATATCCTACTACATGAACGGAAGCATACTTATACATGAGAAGTAACTGGAATTACTTATGCTGCAACTACTAACCTAAAATAGAATCCAAGCAGGAATTACAGTCCCACAATACAAGTGTACTTTCCATTCAAATGCATCTAAACTACTGAATGAATAGGAGAAGAATCATACATGAAAGGTAAATAGAATTACTTTTACTGTAATTACCAACATGAAATGGAATCCAGTAAGCAACTACAGCTTCACATATAACTGTTCTATCTATTCAAATGCAAAATGAACAACTACTGATGGCACAACAAACATGAACTAAAGCCAAGCAAATAGAATTACTCTACTCCAATACCAGGTTTGCTGACCCTTTTATTAACTTCAGTAACAGTATTTATAGAGTTTACATACAATGCTTGTAGCCGTTCGAAATGATCCAAATTCCAGAATACAAAAAGACAAAGCACCAAGAGGAAACATCTTTAATCCAGGAACTTGAAGAGTCACCACGGATGTAAAAATAGAGGAAGACAAAAGGACAGTGACTTTCCAATCTAAAACTTTTCATCTTTTCCTCAATCAGCATATGTCAAGCCAAGTCCATTGGGCTTTTGGAGTCAAATCATTTTTATGTTCAAAGCTTTGAATTCAAAACAGAACATAAAATGGAAGGCCGCAAATCATCAATCTTCAAACAACATTGTTCTTCATTCTCGGAC
>MU223383.1:2652166-2692237 GCA_018584345.1 Thuja plicata | reverse complement strand
ATACACATGTGTATATGTGTATACATGTGTGTATATACACACATGTATACACATATACACACATACACACACATGTGTGTATACACACACATACAGACATATACACACATTTGTGTACATATACACACACACACACAACATGTGTGTGTGTATACACACATGTGTGTATATACACATACAAGTGTGTATCCATGTATACACATATACACACATGTATATATATACACACACATACACACATTTGTGTATACACATATATACACATTTATGTATATATACACATATACACACATACATGTGTGTATATATACACACATATACACACCATACATATACACATACAAGTGTGTATCCATGTATACACATATACACACATGTGTATATATATATACACACATACACACATTTGTGTATATATACACACATATACACACACCATACATGTGTATATATACAAACATATACACACATCATACATGTGTATATATACACATATATGTGTATATACACACATACATGTATGTATACACACACATGTGTATGTATACACACATGCATATATACACACATGTGTATATACACACATGTATATATATATATACACATCCTTATAGCAATATAATATACATCTTTATAGTCACGGATCCCACGAAATATTAAATTTGCTTTTGTAAAAATTGGAATTGGAAATTGAAACCTATTTAGGTGGAAGATGATATTCCCATTTTGGGGGCAAAATGAGAATTTCAGAATTCCAATTTTTTTTTTCCAAGGACCCAAACATGGAATTTGGCATCATCCAGAATTAGATAATACCAATTCCGGTCCAATTCCTGCTGCCAAACAGACCCCACCGTGAATGTGAAAATTAGGACACGCATCCCGTTTGGCAGCTGGAATACCATATCATGGATATGGTCAATTCAGGAAGATGTTGGATATTCAAGAAGATGCTTATCCTCAAAATGAAATCCGGAATATGGTCTGACCCGTTTGGTTCACCCGGAAGATGAATGAGAAGATGCATTAAGCAATTTTAATTCTTTATTTTTTAATTTCTTTGAATATGGTGTGTATATATGTGTGTATATATACACACATGTGTATATATACATACATACATGTGCATGTATATACACATGTATATATACACACATGTGTATATATACATACATACATGTGCATGTATATACACATGTATATATATGTGTGTATATATACACATGTATACACATATACACACATACACACATGTGCGTATACACACACATACACACACATATACACATATACACACATTTGTGTACATATACACACATACACACGTGTTTTTATACACACATGTGTGTATATACACATACAAGTGTGTATCCATGTATACACATATACATACATGTGTATATATACACATATACACACATACATGTGTGTATATATACACACATATACACACATGTGTATATATACACACATACATACATGTGTATATATACACACATATACACACCATACATATACACATACAAGTGTGTATCCATGTATACACATATACACATGTGTATATATACACACATACACATATTTGTGTATATGTACACATATATACACATGTGTGTATATACACACACCATACATATGTGTATATATACATACATATACACACATGTGTATATACACACACCATACATGTGTGTATATATACACACATATACACACATACATGTATGTATATATACACACATGCGTATATACACATGTATGTATATACACACATGTATATATATACATCCTTATAGCAATATAATATACATCTTTATAGTCACGGATCCCACAAAATATTAAATTTGCTTTTGTAAAAATTGGAATTGGAATTCGAAATTCCAATTCCACCTATTTAGGTGGAAGATGATATTACCATTTTGGGGGCAAAATGAGAATTTCGGAATTCCAATTCCATTTTTTTTCAAGGACCTACCCCGTTTGTTTCACGGAATTGGGAGTGACACTTCCCGGTTTTGGGAGTGACACTTCTCGTTTTTGCAAATCCGCTGTTTGTTTCTCTAAATTGCAATTCTGGATTTGTCAAGTAAAACCAGGTTTAGACACCAAAATGAGTGGCATCATCTTCCTACTAATAGATGGAATTAGAAATCATATCCTGGTTTTGATATAATAAGGTTTTGAGTCAAATTCCAATTCCCCAAGATACAAAACCGGGATTTCAAAACCTGATTTTGTGATAATAAGGTTTTGAGTCAAATTCCAATTCCCCAAACAAACGGGGCCTAAAAACATGAAATTTGGCATTATCCAGAATTAGATAATGCCAATTCCGGTCCAATTCCTGCTACAAAACGGGCCCTTAAAGAATGAAGGTCAATTTCCAATTTATCACAACATAACAACATACAAACCTCATTACTAACAAATTAAATAACAGAGTCCCACAAATTATTCATTATCACATTCAAAAGTAGGACACCTATTTTTTTCTGTCAGCTTCGTCGTTGGGAAGGAGAAACTTTCTGGTTGTATTTTACCATCGGGGAGAATCGTAGCAGTGGATTTGACTCTGCGAAAATGGCGAAGGGTTCTGCAATGCGAATGAAGGCGGTGATCTACTCTCTGTCTCCCTTTGAGCAAAAGGTCATGTCCGGTCTTTGGCGCGATTTACCCCACAAAGTGGAGAAGAAAATCACTGATAATTGGCTGAATGCCCTCTGCTTGCTTGGCCCTATTGTCGGCACTGTGCAGTATGAATTTCTTTATCTATCTATCTTCTTCATTTCCATTTGCAGATCTGATTAATTAATATTTAGGTAAGCACAATTGCAGCTATTAGGGTTTCAAGGTTAGGGCTTTAAAATTGTTTTATTAGATTTGTTAGATCAATGAAGAATTCTTGCGCATGGGGAGGTATATATAGACATTACCAGCCAACTGGGGCTTTCTAGTGCTAGACATCCCAATTATACGATTATGGAGGCTAGGCCATACACAAAAAATCTATTGACAATGCAATTGCCTTTACTTCAAGATCCATCTAAAATCTCTGAACATGGTTATCCATTGGTATATTATGCAATTTAAATAGTCTTAGAATACGAAGGTAGTTCATTAGTCTATTAGATATCTCTTAATTCTTTTGAAGTTTCAAGATGGTTTGAGATAGCCTCTTGTCTATATATTAGGATTGTATGTTTGAAGATAGTTTTCCTTTTTTTTCGTTCTTTCTCCGATTATTTTGCAATTTAATTAGTCTTGTAAGAATCCCTAGACTTCCATAAGTTTTTAAGATTGTTTCTGACAAACTTTTTTGTCAATATACTGGGATGTATGCTTGAAGATAGTTTTATTTTATTTTCTTTGATTATTTTGATATTTTATGTTAATATCAAATTCCCCTTGTTTGTGTCTTTCTGAATATGCTTGTCAATTTTGTGTTACAGGTATGCAAAGAATTTTAAAGAGAATGAAAAACAAGAGCATCGGTACTAGAGTGCAGGATGTAAGCTGTAGGGCATCTTAGATTGATTTAATTTTATTTATGATAAAAACCTAGAGGACAGAAGCCATGAGATTTTAATGATTAATGAACTGTAATTGTACACTCAATAATTATCTTTTCACTTGTAATGAAAGAACAATGTGTTAATTACTTTTATAGTGTTGACATGGCTAGTGGGAACCACCTCTATATTGTGTGATTTATTTTTATTTTTCGTGTGTTATTATGACAGCACAGTAATTTTTAATTCCCAATTTGTCTATTATATTTTGACCTCTATTTTCAACTCACATTTTACACTGAAAACCTCTTCTTTATTCAGCATATTTGTGGGAACAACACATGCCTTCAACAAGTGAATATTCTACCTAGGTTTTGGGGAACAAATTTCTATAACCCAGAAGGCTTATTTTTGTTTAAGTTTAGGAACATAATGTCTGGTCCTAAAATTAAAGGGTAAGGAGTTTCTATTGGGCCTGCTGCCTTGATAGAGAAAGAACAAAGACAAGCAATGGAATTAAACATAGCAGGAAACCAAAGACAAGGCCACAAAGAGGAGGTTGACAAACAGCAGGACCAAAGTCAGCCACCATCTAAAATGCTTCAGTCAAAGAACCCTGACATGAAGAAACACCATTGAGATGTGAACACTGTTAGAAAGGAACTAAGAAGGCCGAGAGATTCCACAACCACCAACCCCATCCTTTCCTTTTAATCTCCCAGTCTAAACTTTAGCAACCACCAACCACTACTTTGTTTGGTTCTGCTACCTGGTCCTCACCACAATTGTTGTCCAAAGCTGCAAATTTTATGCTAAATAGAATTTCTTTATACTGTTCAGCACCAGTCAACATGTCACCACTGAAAGAGGGCAATGAGGATGTCTTGGTAACCTCTAGAGTTCCCTGGAGTTATCTTTCTCCTGTATTCAAAATAAATAAATATATTATATTGAAGCCAACTCAACATAATGTCATCTTCGTTGTAACGTCAAGGCAATGAAGGGTCAAGACAACGAATTGTCGTCTTCTTTGTAATGACAAGACAATGAAGGGTCAAGACAATTTTATATATTCTTCCAGGAGGAATTTGTAGGAGTGCAGATTGATACCTTTTGTTTCAAGGAGATGAATGCCAAGGAATTTTATTAGTTTCTGCATGTTGATAGGTGCTATGATAACGTGGTTGGCCAAATTGTAAATCAGTCTTCTGCACATTCATAAATATATGTGATATTTAGTGGCTGGGTTTTTCTCCCTCAAGTTGGAGGGTTTTCCTAGGATAATTCATTGTGTCTTATTGTGCATTATTTTGTTTTGCTGCTTATCTTCATTTCTGATTTTAAACATTAACATGGTATCAGAGCAATATTGATTTTGTGCTTATTATTTTGTGAGTTGAAAAGATGGCCTATATGTTTGGGGATCAATTTTCATTGGCGTGCAAAGACCTCACATTGTTTTGTGATTTGTATCATTTTGAGATTATCGTGGATTGCATCATTTGTTTTGATCCGGTTATCATCGTATTTGGTGGCTATGGCTCTTTTGCTAGGTCAAGACTTGTTGGAGTTCTCATTGGTCATCCTTGTGCATTGTTTTTTTAAGCAGTCTCTATGAAAGTTGAGAATAATGCTGTGAAAGGCCAGATATCATGCCTTTAGATTAGGAAAGTTTTTTAAGGACATCAATTAGAAAATTGCACATATTCTAGAAGTCGAAGGGTTCGATAAAGATGTTGTAGGAATCAGTGCGACCACAGGCATTGGACATTTGCTTAGTCAAAATCAATATCATTTACAAGTCTAAATTTCAGCTTCTAGGGTCTCTGTTAATGTTAGAAGTTTGAGATCAACATGTGAAAGAGATCACAAGTCTGCAACGACGGATTCGGCGATGCATTTATCTAGAGGCAAAAATGATCCTCTACAGGCGTTTTGAGTCATTCATTGAATTTGCGGAGGCTGCATATTGTTTGGCTTTGTAGCCCATGAACTTTGAGAAATGATCACATGATCGCAGGTTAACATATCTGTGTGTTTGATCAGCGCTCATGTGTATTTATAGAAGGTGGTTGTGTAAAGATCAGAGCCATCTGTCTGGTTTATGGCTCGCTTGTATTTCTACTCATCAGGTGGGTTTGTTTCCTTTTTTCTTTCTCTTTGGGTCCTCTGATTCATGCTATCCTGAGATTTATGTAATTTGAATTTTTTTTATTGATGCTTTGATCTAATGATATTGGGAATTTGCTTTATACTATCTTTGAATCTTATATGCCTTCTATGGTTATTGAGCACAAAAATACTCTTTTTTTTGTCTGGCGTTATCATGGTGACCGCATTCTGAGTGATCTCTGATCTATGTATTTGGTCTTGAATCTGCTTGGTGTTGGGTACGATAAGTTTAGGGCAGCATAAGCGTTTGTAAGAATGGTTCACAACCGGAACGCAGAATAAGGATCGGTTCCTAGCCATAAGGGTTCGCTGGATTTTGATATTGTTCGAGATCTTTGATAGAAAAGAATTAAAGTTTTGGGGGGAGTACACCTTCGAAGTATTTCATAACTTCTACACCAAGGCAGGTATTAAGAGGGAGTTCTGCCATGATTTCTAGGTGTAGCAGGAAACAAACATCTCGAAAAGCACTGTAGGAGTTGAATACATTGCAGCATGTGTAGCAGCTTGAAAAGCAGTGTGGCTTCGAAAGCTCCTTGCAGGATTGTTTGGTCAAACATTGGAGCCAACTATGATTCATTGTGAAATTTGCAAGCTTGGTGTTGTGGAGAATGTTGTCCTTGCTGAGAGGGAGTCTCAGCATCAGTGATCCTTACTATGCGCTAAAATGCATATTTCTCTGAGACAGAGAAATATGAGGTGAAAGCCCTTGAGAGATGTTGCTCTTTCCACTCATGGGAGTAGCCATGGTGGACGTCATGTTGAGAGACTCCATGACGACATCACTTGTGCACATGTTTCTTTCCACTCATGGGAGTAGCCATGGTGGATGTCATGTTGAGAGACTCCATGACGCCATCACATTGAGTGACTCTGTGATGAGTACTTGTGCAGATGTCCACAAATGGATGTAGACATTGTGGGTGTCATGTTGAGTGACTCCATGACATTATCATGTTGAGAGGTTCCGTGATAAACTCTTTTCACAAATGGGTGTAGCCATTATGGGTGTCATGTTGAGTGACTCCATGACGTTATCATGTTGAGAGATTTCGTGATAAATTCTTTTCACAAATTGGTGTAGCCATTGTAGGTGTCATGTTGAGAGACTCCATGACATGGATATCTGGAAAGATACCTCCCTAGCTAAGAGGGAGTGTTGATGTTATAGCTGCGAGAGTTATCTTTCTCCTGTATTCAAAATAAACAAATATATTATTATTGAACCCAACCATCGTAATGTCATCTTCTTTGTAATGTCAAGGCAATGAAGGGTCAAGACAACGAAATGTCATCTTCTTTGTAACGGCAAGACAACGAAGGGTCAGCACAATTTTATATATTCTTCCAGGAGGAATTCGTAAGGGTATAGATTGATATCTTTTGTTTCAAGGAGATAAATGCCAAGGAATTTTATTAGTGTCTGCATGTTGATAAGTGCTATGACCACCACTTCAGCTTAGCCATGTGGTTGGCCAAATTGTAAATCAATCTTCTGCATATTCATAAATATAACTGATATTTAGTGGCTGGGTTTTTCTCCCTCAAGCTGGAGGGTTTTCCTAGGATAGTTCATTGTGTCTTATTGTGCATTATTTTGTTTTGTTGCTTATCTTCATTTCTGATTCAAAACATTAACAAGCACCAGTCAACATGTCACCATTGAAAGAGGGCAATGTGGATGTCTTGGTAACCTCTAGAGTTCCCTGGATGTGAGATATGTCAAAAGGTTTTAGTAAAATAATGGATAACAAAACCATGGTTTGAAGCAGATTCCCCTCATTGAACTTGGAGAACACCTTTCAAGAATAGTAAATGCATCAAATCACTTCACATGGGTGTCACGTGGGCTCAATCAATGAGTCCCCAAATAGAAAATGTAAGTGAAAAGGTGTCTTTTACCTATAACTCCGTGATGGGTCACATCCTCAAGCCTGGTGCTACTTTTTGATGTCCTTTCAACTCATGTAGGCCTCATGCATCATTATAACAAGATTCTACATTGCTTCCTTTTAGCACCTAGGATTGGAAAAGTGCCTTAAATGTGCTCAAAGTCAATTGTAACCGCCACCATTGTGCTTCTCCACTTCCGTGAATGCATATGACAATAAATGCCAATAACCTAGGGGAATAAATATTACAAATCATTTTTCTAGTTACACCCTAAGCTTCCAAGAGTGTTTGAGAGACACATAAAATGTACATATGATTGTAAGGTAAATGATACCTAATCCTAACATTCTTCCACTTAACATTATATTATAACGTATCAAGAAGAAATATAAATAGAACTATCTACAAGATACAAGGCACATGGCCCAACTTGCATAACATTGGCTTCATAACGGAATCTGCAACATATTTTGAGTATACTATTAACTTTATGTAACATGGCTTTACCATTCTCTACCTTTTCTTAGACAAAGTGATACTAAGCATCAAAAAGCTTGGTATGAGCATGATATATGGGATTTCTAGCCAAACAAATAACACTCTAACTGTCACAATCACTCTAACCCAAGAACAACACAACAAACACCAACCCAATCAACTAAAGGAGATCCGCAGATAAAGCAAACACGCACCTTTATGAGGAAACAAGAGAAGCCCTTATGTTGACAACACTAAAAGACAATTTCTACACTATACAAGGAATCAAGTATAATCACAAATCATACTTATACAAAGGAACTTTTTTGAATATTGTCTAGAAAATGTATTGCCAAATTTTCTCCATGTCACAATTTTTAATTGAAACAAGTCGGGTTTAGAGATAACTTTCACTTTGGTTGAGACCCTGCAAACAAGTTAGGAATATTTTATTATCATAATTTGTTAAGTAGATCTCTTTAGTTAGAAATAAACATATATTAGAGGTGTAGATCTAATCACTAGATTGCTTAAATCAATTTAAGAATACTCAACCATAGAAGAGATAAGATAGGGTGCCCTAGAGACCATCTACCCTAGGCCCAAGAGTAGATATACTATCCCTTTTGGTGGCCTCATGTGGCCCGTACCATCCATTTGTGATGGAGTACCTAGTGAGGTGTCCTATAACTGTTCCCCTCAATCTGGTCACTTCTATCCTACTTTTAATGAATGGACATCCTCAATGCATTCACTTGCCATGATAGAGAGCATGGGGAGTATTCACAGTAGGGTGCCCAAAAAGTCCATCCTTCTAAGCCCAAAGGCAATACCCTTTGTACCCCTTTGGCCCCATGGGATTCCCTGGTCATAGACCATGAGGTGGCAGGCCTAGAAGATGACCCCATCACTGTGCCCTTGCTTGTAATCTCTCATTTCCCCTACCGTGGCTGATTACAATAGTCAGAGAATATAAATATACATAACATCCTATACACATCCTATATTAAGCCATTCCCGGACCAACAATATATTATTATGCTATGTTAGATAATCATAATTAACAATGCATATTAATTCAGAAGTATACAAAATTATTCTATTATGTATGGAAATCCATACCACAATCAATATATAATTTGTATTTGTAAGTATTATTGCTTTCCTTTAATACATGAGAGATTATATAGTAACACCATATTCCAATTTGATGATTGATTGATTGAATGAATGAATTCCTTTGGTTTGATGATTTGAGGTATTGGTGAGTTATGATTAGGTGATTGGCGATTTAATAGATTGATGCTTGATTGCCAAATTGTATACTTCCTTGATCCCAAGGTGAAGTGATGATTGATATGGATTTTGTTGATGTTTATAGCGGCGGGAGACATTTTTTTTCCCAATTTAAATTAATAAATAATTTATATTCTTCTGAAGTCATTTCAACTCACTAAGGTCGCTTCATTTTTTGTAACGTCATCAGTTGTGTAAGAAGATTGATCCTTCATTGTCAAGACAATGAAGGGTCAAGACACGGTTAATATTCTTCAAGGATGTATTCGCATGGTAACTAGGATTGAGAGATTGCTTTAGAGAGATCAATATCAAGGAAAATTGATTATGGTTTGTATATCATCATCTAGAGGTGTTATTATTTTTTGCGTCAATTTGGCCTAGTGCTTGGCTAAGTTGTAATCTAGTTTTCTGCTCTTTCATTATATATATAAGTGATATATTTGTGGCTGGGTTTTCTCCCTCAAGTTGGAGGGTTTTCCCAGGGTTGCTTTTTTCATTGCTCTATGTGTTGTTGTATTTATGCTTATTTCATTTTTGATCTTAAAACAAAACATGATATCAAAGCAAGGTCTAAGAAAAGATCTGATTAGATTTGTTTAAGCAGTCAAGTAAACTTTTCAGACCTAAGGGCAGATCTTTGAAGGAGAATTTGTGCAGAAAAAGAAGATGGTGAACGTTTTTAAGGTAGAAGATAGGCTTGATGGAGCCTCAAACTTCAACTCTTGGAAACCCAGGGTACTCATTGCATTAGAGGAGAATGATCTTCTTGATCTCATAGAAAGAAATATGCCCGAGCCTTCCGATGATATTGAGAAAATCCAGTGGAAGAAAAATGGCACGAAGGCTAGAAAGATCATGATAGATTCTGTGATGAATCACCTTGTATCGATCATCTCCAAGTTGAACTCAGCCAAAGAAATGTTTGATACTCAAAGGATTGTAAGAGATCAACAATACCAGCAGAGCCCTTGCCTTGAGACAACAACTTCACCATGTAAAAATGGATAAAGAAGATCCTGTCATCTCATTCTTTATGAAGATTGCTTATTTGAGAGATTAGCTGAGCGCTATTGGGGACATAATTGCTGACAAAGATCTTGTTATGTTGGCACTAAATGGTCTTCCCCAATCTTGGGAGCCCATTTTTCAAAGCATTAGTGGGAGATCTAAGTTGCCCAAGTTTGATCGTTTTCGAGTTGATTGTATTCAAGAAGAGTCCAGGTTGACAGCAAGAGGAATTGGGTGAAACAATGATGTAGAAAATCAAGTTCTTGCTACACATACTTATAGAGAAAGAGGCAAAGGAAGAAAGAGGAATAGAGACAGAGAATCAGATTTTGCCCTAGAACTGAAGAAGAAGAAAAATCTCTCTCGCATTCAGTGTTTTAGATGTGACAAGTATGGTCACTTTGCTTGAGATTGCAAATTAAGATCTACACAACTTGTTAATACAACATAAATTGCCATGGGGACATCTCTGAAGGCCAAGCTCTAAAGTCAATTAAGAAGGTTTCTTATTCTAATGTCGATCAATTTCTTTGAAGAGGAGGAATTAACAATCAGAGGTAGTCTGACAAACTTATAGAGGATGAGGAGGTTAGGAGGTTGATGCTAGTACTTGGAGCTTCAGAGGGAGTCACATCATCTTGAAGAGTCCTTGTAGTGTATATTTCTTTGAGATGGAGAAATATGAGGTGAAAGCCCTTGTAGTGTATATTTCTCTGAGACGGAGAAATATGAGGTGCAAGCCCTTGTTCATCTTTGAGAAGAGATGTCATGTTGATAGACTCCATGACGACATCACGTTGAGAGACTCCATGATGTACCCTTGTACTTGTGTTTCTTTCCACACATGGGAGTAGCCATGGTAGACGTCATGTTGAGAGACTCCATGATGAACACTTGTACATGTGTTTCCTTCCATACATGGGAGTAGCCATGGTGGATGTCATGTTGAGAGACTCCATGACAACATCACGTTGAGAGACTCTGTGATGAACTCTTGTACATCTTTGAAACTGAGATGTGACTTTTCACAATTGGGTGTAGCCATTGTGAATGTCATGTTGAGAGATTCCATGACGAGGATTACTGGAAAAAAAACCTCCCTAGCTTAGAGGGAGTGTTGATGTTTATAGCGGTGAGAGATATATTTTTTTTCTCAATTTAAATTAATAAATATTTAACAATAATCTATATTCTTCTGAAGTCGTTTCAACTCACTAAGGTCGCTTCATTTTCTATAACGTCATCTGTTGTGTAAGAAGACGGACCCTTCATTGTCTTGACATGGTTAATATTCTTCAAGGATGTATTCGCACGGTAACTGGGATTGAGAGATTGCTTTAGAGTGATTGATATCAAGGAAAATTGATTATGGTCTGTATATTATCATCGAGAGAGGTGTTATTATTTTTTGCTTTAGTTTGGCCTAGTGCTTGGCTAAGTTGTAATCCAGTTTTCTGGTCTTTCATTATATATATAAGTGATATATTTGTGGCTGGGTTTTTCTCCCTCAAGTTGGAGGGTTTTCCCAGGGTATCTGCTGTGTTCATTGCTCTCTATGTGTTGTTGTATTTCTGCTTATTTCATTTTTGATCGTAAAACACAACAGATTTGATGATTGTTTGCTTGATCTTGCTGATTGACTGATATCATGAGGGATTAATGATTGCTGGACGAATGATGGATTGGTGAGTAATGTTTGATAGGCGATCCTTTAATACTTGGAATGAGTTCTCATTTATACTTTTTTGGTGAAAGAGTCATTACCTTTCATAAGACTTGAGTCACCACTATTGTTGCTTTTAAGAACAATAAATAATTTTCCAAATTCATCTCCCATGGATGTCCTCCTCAAATGAATCCTTCTTCCTTCTATGTCTTCCAATGAGAGGGAGAGTCACTCCTCTTCACGACACCTGCCCTTTGCAATGGTCACACCCTTTCACAATCCCACCTTTTGAGAGAGTCACAACTCTTTATCCTTTATGCCCTTTGAAAGAGTCACAACCTTTCATCATTCATGCCCTTTGAAAGAGTCACAGCCTTTCTTAATTAGCACCCTTTGAAAGAGTCACAACCCTTTATCAATCCTTCCCATTCTAATCTTCTTCAATTAATCATTCCTTAGTTCCCATGCTCCCTTCTTTCTTCTTTTCTCCTTCTCCTCTTCCAAATGAAGTTCTCTTCTCCCTTTAATATCTCATGTTTAGGGAGTCACAACTTCTCATTTCCTTTTGACCATTCATTAAACTTAAAAATTTAATTTAGTTTAATTCTTTTATATTTTAATTTTAATTTTATTTATACTTTTTAAATTTTAATATTATTATTGTTTATTATTAAATCCTATTTTAAAAAAGGGGGACATTACATGTATCCATTCATCTATGCAAATACTTTGTTCTCAACTCTTCTTAGGTAGTGTCTTGACTCTTATTCCTTGTCTACTCAAAGAGCTCTATCAATAAGTAGATAAAGATTGGGGAGTCAGTAAAGTTGGTCTTAGTTGTAATAAATGACAGAACCGCATAACGAAGAAGAGGCTCAAATGTCCCTGCATCTAGGGATGCATTTCCATCACTTAAAATCTTAATCCGACAGGTTGAAAGAAAAACTTGAAAAGCCTTGTGTAGAAGCTTATTTTGAAAATGCTTTGACTGGGTTTTTTAAATTAATTTAATCTTTTACATTTAGGGAGATACCTAAGTTGGTCTTAGTTGTGATAAAGAACAACCATATAATGAAGAAGAGGTTCAAATGTTACTGCAACTAGGGATGCTTTGCAAGCACTTAAAATCTCAATATGATTGGTTCAAAGAAAAACATTGCAAATCCTTGTGTAGAAGCTTATTCTGAAACGCTTTGACTAGTGTTTATAAATTTATTTAGTCGGCTGAAGGATATCCACAGAAAAATAAAACAGGCACCTTTATGAAGCAAGTAATAGAAGCCCACACATCTACAACATCAAAAGGTATTTTCCATGCTTCACAGGGAAATCAAGTACAATCACAAATCACACTTATCTAAACTCTAAAGGCATGATTTTTATTAGTCTAGCAAGTGTATGCATTCATCACCATTTTAGTTTATAATTTACTTAATCCACATCTATGCAGATACTTTATTCTCAACTTTTCTCAGGTAACATCTTAACTCATTTCCTGTCTGCTCAAATATCTCTTTCCATGAGAAGGCAGATTAGGGAGTCACCCAAGTTGGTCTTAGTTGTAATAAATGGCAGAACCATATAATGAAGAAGAGGTTCAAATGTTACTGCAACCAGGGTTTTTTTTTCAGCATTTAAAATCTTTATCTGACGGGTTCAAAGCAAAACAGTGAAAAGCCTTTTGTAGAAGCTTATTCTGAAATATTTTAATTTGTGTCTTCTTAAATTTGTTTAATCAAGGAGTGTACTTATGTTAAAAATCTGTTAGTGTTCATCAATAAAACTACTCTTGAAATGGTTCAGAACAACACCTAAAAATGTGTCTGTATGATTTTATTACCCAAATATTTGATGGTGCTTATCAATCCGTTGAATCAAAGAGGCTTAATACAATTACAAGGCATTTAATTCAGTGATGCTCTTGGGTTGGATTAGCCCTCATGCTCTCTTAGCAAGTTCCTTCCAGTACAAAGTGAGAGGCTTCTTGGGTGATATAAGGAGTGAACCTGTGTTCTTAGGTGGTATGAACAGTCTGTATTTGATTGCATTGGCAATCGGTCCATCCTTTCTAAGAACATCTCTATATAAATTTATTAAAGGATTTGTACCTTTGGCATAATTTCTGGAAGGGGAAAGTTGCCTTATATTAGACTTTGGAAGTCTTCTGATAGACCTCACAGTTAAAATGAACCACCTAACAATCTGTTTTAGAACTAGGGTCCAATATACATCTAGCAAGTTAGACATGATGAGGGGCACTATGGTGTGTGTATGTGTATGTCTCTAAAGGATTTCATTATCCCTCCAGCGGAAGGTTGAGGTCTTTTCCTATCTTTGACAAACTAGTGATGGGGTCCTTGGTTTCGTAACTGTTGAGTTAGGGATGAGGTCTTTTATCTCTGCAGATTTGCAAGATATTTATGGGGAATTCACAATTTGATCAACTTGTGTTTGTGCTATGATATATTTACGAGGATAACTTGGGAAGTGAATTGAGAGCTTTTATGGAGCAGCATGAGAAGATAACACTATTGCTCCTCCAAACACTCCAAAACATGAACAGTTCATTCAATACTCTTAGGCCTAACCCAACTGATAGAAGAGATGCAAATTCGAACCATTCTGAAAATAATAGAACTCCACTATTATTATCACTTAGACTAATAAGATCAACCTTCTTACCTGTTGTGAGGTTTTCACACCATCGCTCCATTGCAAATGGGGACCCCCCTCTTTTGCTTTGGTGATAGGAGTAGTGGTCTTAAGTAGTCTTTGTTGGTGGTAGTTTTCAAGTCCCCAGGTCCGACAACTGAGGTTTGAGCGATTTTGGCCTGCTGGGAAGTCATGTCTGTTTGGGATTTGGGCGAGAGCTAAGCGAAGTCTGTCATGGTGATGGAGTCGAAACCAAGTGATTTGTGATAAAACGAGTTAAAACCCTTTGAGAATCCTTTTTCCAGCTTCAGTTTGACCTTAGAAAGCCATGATGGATTATGGGAGGTAACCCTGCTGAATCCTGAAATTTGGCTGTCTGGAATTTAAAAAAAAACCCCAAAATCTAGAATTTGCACCTTAACTCCTATGAAGTTGGACCCTATCTTAAACATCTTGAAAGTATTTATACAAATATAACTTAAAGTACAAGTTCTTATACTTAAATGTTATATTTGTATAAATCCTCCTGCCCCTAAACTGAAAAATGGCTAAGTACAAACTACCCTGTCCCATGCCAGGGCAGATTCTGACCAGTCATAGGACACATTTTGTCCTATAGGCTTCAAAATTCCGCCCCCACTTTGAGCTTAGAGAAGAGATCCTTGGGGCATGGCGAGGTGTTTGGAGAAAGTTCCAAGCAATTCCGATCTTTGGGAGGTAAGTTCTAGGCATGGTCATCTTGGGTGGAATTGTCTCATACATGGGACAATCCCGCCATGTATTCTTTGCCCCCACTCCTCCCCCCTTTGGCCACGAAACTCAAAACCAAATCAAGTCGGCCCCTTTCCATGATGATTCCCCAATAAACAACAACAAAAATTTAATGCAAAACAAGTCGGCTTAGGGGTTTAAGGGAGTTAAATTTATTTGTTTTCGTCATTCAAAGCAAGCCAAGTTGTCCTAGGGAGTAAGTAGATGTGCGAAGGTATAAAGAGGAGGTTTTGATTCATTTGTGCACCCAAAACATGCGAATTTCCTCCTAGAAGAAGAGCAGATCAGTATTATTGCAGATTTGGATTAGGAAGCAAGCAAACTTGGAGGAGTGTTCTTGTAGCCCATCTACCTAGCATTTGGTAGAATCACTTGGCATAGCTATAAGGAGAAGGTGGCAATTGGCATTCATCCCCAAATCTCAGAATTCTGGAAAAGCTACGGGTCTGATTGGAATCAATTTTCTTTCCAAATGATAGAGATGATGGGGGATTGTGGAATGATATGAGATTTTTCCAAGCAAAATCCCATTCCCCACCATCTTTCGTTTTCAATTCTCAGTTTTCATGTCATTAAAGATGTTAAACTTAAAGCATAATCATATTTTTTTAGATCTTGTCATATTTTGAGAAGTAATGGTTTGGGTGTTCGAAATCTTTTAATCTTATAAGAGTAATTATGTGGTAGGAAAATTGTGTGAAGTTACAATTGGAAGTTTGGATTAACTTTATGAGACTTAACCAAGGAATTCAATCTGAAATTTCCTCTTCTCAGATTTATAGCATCTTGAACAAGGATAGGTAAGACATGTTTTGGTATATTTTGCAGGCTAAGGGGAGATGTTCGAAGCTTCAAGTGGATGCTCCGAACTCAAGCTCGGGGACTTCAAATGAGGACGAGTTAAGCAACCAAGGGAAAGGTGGATATGAAGGAGAAAAGGCTGAATTGAGATTCACTTTTGGAATAACTTAGAAAATCAGAATGTTGCTGGTATGCATATCCTCCACCATCACGCCAACCAAGTGGATGCTCCAAGCTCAAGTTCAAAGATCTCAAGTGGGAAGGAAGTTCAAGTCAAGTTATCCAAAGGACAAGGTCAAGGCATCGAAAGGAACATCAAGATACAAGTTCAATCAAATTCGATTCATGGCAAAGAGGAACTTCCAAGAACAAAGATGGAGAAGACTTGAAAGATGAAGCAATTTGGGAATATGTTGTCATGTTGGAAAGCTGGGAAGTGTTGAGTATCAAGAGATATTTTCTCTTCACAAAGATTAATCAGAGCTACATGATAAGGATGATGAGGTGGCAATTGGGTGTCTTCTCCAATAAGAAAATTCCAATTTCAGGCACAAACAATCACAGCATGCCAAGTGTCCTACTTTCTCATTGGTTGAGAAATCATTGTAATTTTATTATTGGCCAATGATTTGGTGCTCTCATGTAATTGGTTGAAAATTTGGCAACCCTAATTAGGGTTTGTAGGGATTGAATCTTGGCCCTTCGTTGTAATTGGACATCTATAAAAGGCCAGGGCCTTCTCATTTGTAAAGGGTTAGTTAGCTAGTTAGTTAGAGAGAGAGTTAGAAGCTAGAGAGCTAGTAGGAGATTAAAATAGGTTAGCCAAGGGAGACTTGGTCAAATTGTTGTTATCATACTACCAAAATTATTCCTTCTTTCATTGTTGGCTTTCATGGTGAATGTATGTGACGTTTGGAGTATTGCATGGTTTCTTCAATCTTTCACTTGGAGTAGATTTAATTTCATGTTGTTAGAAGTAGCTTAGTTGGATGAAAGAAATTGTGTATGTTTGCTTGTTTGACTCAAATATAAACTAGGCCACTATTCCTCTTGCTGATTGTAAGGGTGCCTTGTGTGGTAAGCTAGTGATTGCTCTTAACTTCAATTGATATTCAATCTTTAGTTTGTATCCATTGATGGGATTGGAGAGGAGATATTGATTTGAAAACCATTCGAGTATTCCTTAGAAGCTTGCACTAGGTGGGTGGAGGTCGCTGATAAAACCACATCTAGTAGAGTCCAAGTCCATCCATGATAAAACCACATCAAGTAGAGTTTAAGTTGAAGTTGAAGAGTTGAAAGAGCAAAACTATATTTTCACTGCACATTGTGAAGCCAAATCTTTAGAAGTGCAAGAAAGATGGATATCCATTGAATGAACTAGCGTAAGTCCCCTAAGTGATTACCAGCGAATCACATTATTTCACTGAGCGAGTGTCCACAATAGAAGGAACCTTGAAGTCATTTCATGATCTTACTTTGCAAGCTTAGCATGAGAGATGACCTTATATCAAGAGAGGATTGGGTATCTAAGTGTTTCACCTTGAAACGTTGGGGTATTTGATTCTGCATGTTGTAGTTGAACAAAACTCACATCAACATTACCTAGAGAAGAGCAGCCACGAGAGGAACTCAACGTGGCTGCAAATGACCTTGACAAATGTGTAGAACCATATTCAATAATTGATCCTAACCTAAGAAGACATTTCCTATTTAGAGAATATTGTGATGCAAGAACAAGAAATGTTAATGTTTTGAACCAGAATAATATAAATGCAATATACAGAAAACCAGAAAAGTATACGAACATATAACATGATTATTTATCCTGTGAAAACCCTCCTACTCGAGGGAAAAACCCAGCCACACCAATAATGGATCCCTTTATTGAAAGATCTAAACAAATACAATGATCTCATGCTTATGATTGAATACTTTCAACATCCAATCAACAAGCCTATCTTTTTATGAAAACTCTCAGTCTCTAATAGAGTCAACTGATTACAAACAAAATAGGTTCACAGAGCCAACTCAATGATCATACACTAATCATCTAAAGAGTTCATTAAAAGGTATAGAAAAATCTCTGCACTTATATTTTGAGAGCTGAAGGACATCAAAAACCATCCACACAGAAATACTCTTCCTCTTAAATAACAAGGACGCCAAAAATGATATACTCTATAGGATAAAATCCAATTGAACAAAACAAAGTAAATCCTCCGAAAAGATGAAGTCTACCAAAGAAGAGTGATCGTTTTCCGTTATGAAACAACACGACATCTTTAATATGAGAACCGACGCTCAAAATGAATCGACAATGACAAGAATCAATGGAATCAATGAGTCGATGCCAACAAGGCAAGAACCAATGACACTCATAAATAAACCGATGGAACTTCATGTTCATTAAACTGCGATAACTCTACCAGTAGAACATAGACGTTTGTGGTGCCATGTCAGCACATATAGACGCTAAAAATAAACTCCTTCAAATGCAAGAAGGGCAACAAGAGAGAACAATGAATCATCGCACAACTGTTGCTTAGGAAGAACGAAAGTCAGAAAACTTTCATCGTTCAAGCCCAGGGCAATAATCAGAGATATTATTCTCTCGCAACTACATGAACTTCAACACTCCCTCTTAGCAAAAGAGAGATTATTCATAAGTCATAGCATGACCAGCATAAGGGGCTGCAACACAAAATGTCAGTAAGAATCTCATCACAGATTTTTACAATATAAAATTGTTATCTCAACATAACATTCACCATGGCTCCTCCCAGAAGGTGAAAAGAGGAGACAAAAAATTAAGTCATGGAGTCTCACACATGACTTCCACCATGGCTACTCCTAGAGGGTGGATCCAACATAGCTACTCCCAGAGGGTGGAACAAGGACTTTCACCTCAAACTTCTCTCGCAGAGAAGAATGCATTAACAAGGCATTTCACCTCGAACTTCTCTCACAGAGAAGAACTCATTAACAAGGGATGACACCTCGAACTTCTCTCACAGTGAAGAACTCATTAACAAGTGATCACTCCTCGAACTTCTCCCTCTCAGAGAAGAACTCATCAAAGCACACATAAAATGTCATCTAAATGCTGAGACTCCCTCTCAGCTAAGATTCTCTCTCAACAGGGGCATCATTCTCATAGCTCTGATTATCACAATACTAGGAAATTGGCTCCACTGTTTGTCCAACAATGAACTTTTGCAGTCACACTGCTACACAAGCTTGTTGATCCTCTACAAAGGACTTGGCATTCTACATCTGCCATTCAAGCTCCCTCTGAATCTGATTTCTGTAGCTGAATAGTCTCCCTCTGAATGTCATTTCTTCCTCTTCGAAGAAACTAATTGCAATGACAATCTGTAAGGGTTTTTCTCTTTAATGAAGTTATGTGCCACCAATTCAGTTCCATGTTTGCAAGCAACGTTCCCATGTTCATTTCTATAGCCTGCATGACTTTGCATAAAATCTCTCATCATCCCGTTGCTTCTCCATCTGTCATCTGTTATCCTCATGAATGCCAAACATGTAAGCACAGACAAGCATGACAACATCCTCCCCGTCTAGGTATGAAGCTTCATCAAAGATTCTACCCTCCAAGGCTTTTCAGCTACACGTTCTCATATGAATCCCTCATTTCAAACAACATATTCGACACCCATTAGATATCAAGATTCTTCAAGAATCCATTTGATTTATTTTTGGTCGGGTCGTTTCCTTAGACCTACTCTGATACCATGTTAATGTTTTGAACCAAAATAATATAAATGCAATATATAGAAAACCAGAAAAGCATACGAACAAATGACATGATTATTTTTCCCGGGAAAACCCTCCTACTCGAGGGAAAAACCCAGCCACACCAAAAATAGACCCCTTTATTGAAAGATCAAAACAAATACAGTGATCTCATTCTTATGATTGAATACTCTCAACATCCAATCAATAAGCCTTATCTGTTTATGAAAACTCTCAGTCTCTAATAGAGTCAATTGATTACAAACAAAATAGGTTAACAAAACCAGCTCAATGATCATGCACTAATCATCTAAAGAGTTCATTAAAAGGTATATAAAAATCTCTGCACTTATATTCTGAGAACTGAAGAACATAAAAAACCAATCACACAAAAATACTCCTCTTCCTCTTAAATAACAACGACGCCAAAAATGATATAATCTATATGATAAAAATCCAATCGAACAAAACAAAGTAAGTCCCCCGAAAAGCTGAAGAGTCTCCCAAAGAAGAGTGATTGTTTTCCGTTATGAAACAACATGACATCTTCAATATGAGAACCAACGCTCAAAATGAACCGACGGTGACAAGAATCAATGGAATCAATGAACCGACGCTAGCAAGGCAATAACCGATGATGCTCATAAATAAACCGATGGAACTTCATGTTCATTAAACTGCAATAACTCTACCAGCAGAACATAGTCATTCGTGGTGCCATGTCAACACACATAGACGCTCAAAACAAAATCCTTCGAATGCAAGAAGGGCAATAGGAGAGAGCAATGAATCATCGCACAACTGTTGCTTAGGAAGAATGAAATTCAGAAAACTTTAATCGTTCGAGCCTAGGGCAATAATCAGAGATATAATTTTTTCGCAGCTACATGAACTTCAACAAGAATTACCTCAAGAAGAGAGAGAGAAGGCAGCCCAACAAAGATTTACGACAAAGAGTGAATAAGATAACTCTTCCCAATTTTGATGGATACGGGAAGGTCACCGTGTGAGCATGGATCCAAAAATTAGACTCATAATATTCTCTTAGCCCTACAACAGAAGAAGATGCTATTAAATTTGCCATTCTACATTAGAGGGGATTGTACACTATTGGTGTCACCATGGAATTGTCACACAAGGGCACCAAAATGTGGCAACATATTATTTTACACAAAAATTTAAAGATCGATTTGATCAAAAGCATCTCAAAAGACATTTCAAAGAGTTGACACAATTGAGGCAACTGGGTTCAGTGGAGGATTATGTGGCACAATTTCAAATAATTTCAGCCATGGTGTCTAGTGTTACCAAGCTAAGGCTCGCATACCTATTTATTGAGGGATTAATGGAGCCACTTTGTGGCTTGGTGGGCATTCTTGATCCTACATCCCTACAAGATGCAATCAAAAAGGCATTAAGGTTAGAAGTTACAACAACTAAGTACAACACCTTTTCCAAGAATTTACCATTGGGGTCGCATAAACACCCCTTTGATAAGTATAATTTGCAACCAAAAAGTATTACCTCCTCAATCCAATATGAAGGAAAAATCTGAGGGGAGAGAATTTGAATCTGAAGGGACGAAGAGGAAACAAGATGATGAAGAGTTTGCAAGTAGTATATTAGCTAGACTTTCAGGGACACACAAGTATCACCCCTTTAGAATTCGTAGTGTTTTACAAGGAGAAAAAGTGATTGTGTTAGTGGATAGTGGTGCTGCACAATTTCATTGATAAAGTTAAAAGTTGAAATTTTTGAAGGTTTCAAGGTAGTCATGGCAGATGGATTCACTGCACCTTGCACACAACGAATTCAGCAACTAGGTATTGCCTTGGGGAGACGTCAAATAAGTCAGATATCTGTGTGGTAAACATGGGCCATACCGATGTGGTTTTAGGCATTCAATGATTACATTTGTTAGGTAGTTCTATTAAGATTCTCAAAAGATGGAACTATGTTTTCAACATAATGGTAAAGATGTAATTCTACAAGGTCTATCAAATGGATCTCCAATGGTAGCACCGTCCTAAATGAAGGAGGAAACAAGATTACTAGAACAAGCAAAGACCTTTATGATTGCCCCCTCTTGATCCTATATTACCCAATGAAAGGACAGAAGAATTTTGAAAGTGCACTAAAAGGATAGAAAACTATGCAGAAGAGAAGAATCACATGTAAGGTCATAGATGTGTCACATGCTTCTAATCCTCATCTTAATATACAAAAAAAGCTCACCCTTTTTGCTTTGAATTGAAGGGATCTAGAAATTACGAATCTCTAAAGTTGATTCTGGATACTAAATCTGGCAAAAGAGTCAATTTGAAGAATAAAAATCAACATTTCTTGAGGACTAGCTATCTAGGGAAGGGCGGACTGTCATGCCCCCACCAAACTAGGGTGCAGCCTGTAATAAAAATAGATTGCAGCCTTTATAAGATTAGATCTTGACCTTTATGTCAATTAAACCTAGGCAAACTTAATTAAATCAGAGCAGAAATTAAGGAATAAAAGATTTAAGAGGAGAAGCAATTCAGATCCTCAGTTCAGAGCAGCAACTCAGAAGATAAATTCAGAACAGCAGGACAGAAATCAATTAACAATCGATCAAGCATCAATCTACAATTCAATTCATCAATTCAAGGTAGAATTCCTAGAATACACTCAGCAATAAATATTCTAGTTAGTACTTGCAAATTGAATGGGGTTTAGGCCCACAGGGTGGGCTAAGGTTTGGAAGGCTAGGGGCCTTTCCTACCCTTTGGCAAGCTAGGGACAAGGTCCTTGGTATTGTCATCGGACGGGGTCTCGGCGCAATGGTGAGCTAGGGGTTGGAAGGATGCGTTCTTTTCTTACCTTTGACAAATTAGGGACTGGGTCCTTGGTTTCATCACTATTGAGTTATGGAAAGGGTCTTTTGGCTCAGCAGATTTGCAAGGTATTTACAGGGAATTCATGATTTGATCAACTTGGATATTGTTGTATGATGTATTGAATTAAATATATTTACATAGATTGCAATCCTTGATGAAACTATTGTTATATGATATATCTTGAGTGAATTCTATTATTTTAAAGAATAGCCCCAAAATGAGACATTACCGACAAAATATGATGCTTTTGATTTCATCAAATATTACATTCACAATTCAGGGCCCGACTCCACTGCCTAAACATGCATTTGTAATAATTAAATTGACATTTTGCTGCTGACTATAATGCAGGCTTCTGATTGCTTGAAGGAATTACTGTCCTTGTGGTTGTTGATTTCACAGGTTACAAGCAAGTTGATTTATTTCCTTTCAAATTTGGATTTGGTGTAATGTACCCAATTTTTAAGGTGACATTGATTTTTATCAAGTCGTCAAAAATAAATGAAATATTTAAATGATGACTTAATATTAATAACTTAATTAAATAATAATAAAATTATAAAATGTCACTTTATTAAATAAAGTTCTCCAAATGTAATTAAGTTGGCCAAGTCGGCCTAATGTTCTAGATGCTTCTTGGAGTTCTTTATAAGGAGGTTGGACAAAGGAAGTCAATATACTTTTGATTTTATATACATTCTCTGATTTCTGGATATGAAAACATTCAGGTGTTCTACAGAAGGGCTGGACAAAAACCTAGTTCTTCCAAAGGGGTGGATTTGTGAGAGTCTACATTTGTCCCAAATTTGTGAAGTCTCTAACAGAGACAGATTTGCAGAAATAAGACGACTGCAGGATTGAGGTTTTTTTGTCTGATTTGAGGAATAAGAAATATTTTATTTGAGTATTATATGTATTTGATAAATCCTTGGAACGCTGCTGCATGTATGCAAAGGCTAATATTAATCCACATTGGCATTAAGGTTTAGCCGAAATATTTTATTGGTGGGTCCCAATTCTTTTGTCTTCCTTAGACTATATAATATGGTTAGAAGCATGCGATCAGGAAATTAGTATTTCCCAATTCTTTTATATTATTGCTGGGGAATACTATGTGGTATTAATGTTTGTGGGACTATAGACATTCTGAATGCCATTGAGGAAATATTTAATTGTTTGAGCGGATTGAAGGTTAGCCTCCATTGGTTGCGAATAATAAAGAAGCTTGAACTTGGGCGACAGATTTTATGTTATCGAGTTAATATTTCTGATGGCACTCTACCATAGGCGGCATTCCTCCTAAGGGGTGGCGATTAATATATTTTCTGGCAGTGATTGCTGCTGCGTAAGATAGACAGCGCTTTGAATAATGGTTGCATCCTTGGCATCGCGTATTTACTGACCGGACTCTTTATTCTGGTGTAGCAGGGCAGTATTGTGGTTCAATGGTATCCATGGACTGCGTGGGTGATGGTGATTGTAATTTCACTGGCTTGAGTAACTGACACAAGGTCTTAATATCTGAGACTAATTGCAGACCTGGGCGTCCTTCCTCTATATCCATCTTTAACCAGCAGCAGGTGGAAGTTCTGAGAAGGGGACTGGGTTCATAACCAGATGATAGTCATCTGGCTCATTACTCTCTACTATTTGATATTCTTTTCTGCAATCTGGATCAGGATATTTGTATATTGATTGAAGCAATTGTTCAAATATCAGCGCTACATTTAATAAAAGTCAGATCTATGTAATTTCCTTGTTCTGAATTGTTGTCAATTTCTGAGCAAATGTGTTGTTGGGAATAGTTTGTTACAAAGGTTTCTTTTATCTGCAATATCTCTATATTAAGTTTAAACTAAGTTGCCGGTTTGGGTTCGAAGAACTGGTTCACCGGTATGACAAAATTTTGAAAAGGGGTTTGGGTTCGTTAGTACAAAAACATATATATATATATATATATATATATATATATATATATATATTTATGCAGCGTAGAAGCACGAGTTAAGATTAGAATGTCACATAGTATCATAAAAACAACAAAAACACCATAAACTTGTAATCATAGCATCATGAATCATGACTATACCATCATAGCATCATATACTTCAAGTTCAACATTAAAGATTCAAAATATTAAAATGTCAAATGAAAAATCATAACATCAAGTTCAAGTATCATTGTTTCAAGTTCAACTAATGGATTAATAATTTATTTATATTCTTCTTCATCATCATCATCATCATCTTCTTCTTCATTGGCATTAGTTGATTGACAAATAGTGCTAAGGCCAATGGGATTAGCTGCACCAATAACATTATTGGTGTCAAATCAAATTCAGCAACTGCAAGCTGAGAAGTGGAAGCATCCAAGTCCAAATGGTCTGCATGTAAATACCACATCTTTGTCTCCCCTTTGTATTCTTTATTCCTGTGGGAGATGAGACGCAAGTTGCAATGCACATATACCAACTTCTCCGCTCTTTTTGATTGCAACCTATTGCGTTTTATTGAGTGGATGAAAGAATATGTGCTCCAATTTCTTTATGATGTAGATGAATTAACAACCTATGAAGACAAGACAAAGTGAACAATTAAAATAAAATTATTAATATTAAAAAATAAAAATTACTAGCAACTCATGAAGACAAAGTAAACTTAATTTTTTAAAATAAAACTTGTGATATAATTTTGATTGCAAGGGGCTGCATCGTTTGAAATCTTTGCCATGGAGGTACCACCAACTATGAGCATCCTTCCTATACCAATGACGAAGAGCATCATTACTTAGACCACTTGCATTCACAAACTCTATGAACTCATCTGTAATCAAATCACACATATCATCATTAGGAAAGTCTTTCAAATGCTGCCTTGTACCCATCAAACACTTCTTTAGACACTTCTAAATCTCTATATGGTGGCTGTCTTCCTGGTAGATCAATATAATGGGTGCTATAATATTTTGGTGTCATTGCATAGACAAGCAAATATAGATGAGTGGTCATCTTGTTCCATCGTTCTACAACAATTGCTTGCAATTGTTTGAAGAAGGTTTCCTTGAGATCTTGCTCTTTTTCATTTACAATTTGCTTCATCTTCTCAAGCATTGAGTCTATGCCATCATACACCTCTCCAAGGCAAGGCCTATCCATGTCAGTGTAGCGAAGCATGCTCATAATGAGCTTGGTGAACTTAAGGAGATACTCCACACGCTCCTACCATGAGTCATCCTTTATCCTTTGCTTAATTTTTGATGCCCTCTCAGTGTTGCTTTGCCTCCATATAGACCAATTATTGCTGATTACCATTTTGCAAAGTGTCACTTTCCCTTGCACAAGTTGTCTCAAGATGATTAAGTTTGATGCTAAATGGGTCTCTGTAACAAAAATTAGAGCAAACAAAATTACAACTATTAGAGACATACTTTAAAAAACAATACACATTACACAATCAAATTATGAAAATCAGAAATTGTAGAATACTAATTTTATTTTTTAAAATTAAATAACTACTTCAAGTTCAAGTTCACTTACCTTCAATAGCTCCAAATGTGAGAATAATCTGAAAATTCCTCGAGTCATGTGGTGGTTTGTGGCGAACATCTGGATGTCCTCAGCCTCTTCATACATCTCTTTGATCATTCTTATTTTGTTCCCAATCTTTTGAAGCATAAGATTGAGTGGACCGCACAAGGTGCCCAAAAGATATGCTGATATCACTCTTCAACTAACAAACGAGCAGCTCTACAATTCTTTGCGTTGTCTATTATGACTAGGACAACGTTTCTAGGTCTTGTTGATGCGAGTTTTGTTCCACTTACACAACATGCAGGATTAAACACTCAATGCTTCAAGGTGAAACATAGAACATCAAACCCTCTCTTGAACAAAGTCATCTCCCAAGCTAAGCTTTGCAATTCGAGATCATGGAATGACTCCAAAGTTCCTTTAACTGTGGATACACGCTCAGTGAAATAATGTGATTTGCTGGTAATCACATAGGGGACTTGCGCTATTCATTCAATGGATATCAACCACTTGCAGTTCTAAAGATTTAGCTTCACAATGCGCAATGGAAATATACTTTTAGTTCTCCAACTCTTGACTCCGACTTGAACTTAAACTTAACTTCTAGTTCTACTCTTAACTAGGAATGAAAGGAAGTATGGATCACTTGGACTCTACTAGATGTGGTTTCATCAATGACCTCTACCCACCTAGTGCAAGCTTCTAAGGGATACTCCAATGGTTTTTAAATCAATATGTCCTCTTCAATCCCATCAAATGGATGCAAACTAAAGATTAAATATCAATTGAAGTTAAGTACTTTCATCGACTTACCACACAAGGCAAACTTACAATCAGCAAGAGGCTAGTGGCCCAGATTTGTCGAGTCGATCAGGTAAACATCCACAATTACTTCCATTCAACTAAACTACTTCAACATGAAAAGAAATCTATTCCAAGTGAAAGATTGAAGAAACCATGCAACACTTCAAAGCAATATTAAGTAATCCACCATGAGAAGCCAACAATGAATTATCCATTACTTTGATAGTATCATAGCAATAATTTGATCAAGTCTCTCCCGTAGCTAGCCTACTCTAATCTTCTAAAGCTATCTCCAACCTTCTAACTCCTCTACTCCAATCTAATGCTAATGAATTACAAAATGAGGAGGCCTTGGCCTTTTATAGGTATTCAATTACAAGGAAGGGCCAAGATCGATTGAAGATCAAGGGCCATGATTAATCCTTACAAACCTAATTAGGGTTTCCAAATTGTCAACCAATTACATGAGGGCACCACATCATGGGCCAATAGGAAAATTACATTCATTTCATGGGCCAATGAAAAAATTCAAATCCATAACAACCGGATAAGGATCAACGACATGTGGACTAATGAGAAGGGAGCACTTGTAGACAATGCCACCTCATCACCTTGGGAAATGTGCTCCTCATCCTCATTCTCTTTTCACATTCAATGAACCTGGACATAATCTCATCAAATCGTCTCCATGTGACACTTGGCATGTTTTTATTGATTGAGGAAATGAATGCCACCTCATCATTCTCATCCAGCAACTTGATAAATACCCCCTTGCTTAATCACTTGTGATAGCTCATCTTCTCAATTGCCTTGTCTTCTTTTCAACTTCTTCTTCTCAATTTTGTCTCACGTTCCAATCTTTCTTGATTTTCTCTTTCAATCCTTTGAGCCTTTTCTTCTTCTTGTTCTATAACATCAACAACCTGCAAGTATTCATGTTCACTTCTCCTTTGATCCCAAGCAAGAAGATGGAATGGTAGGATGATGTCGCTTTGATATGTCTCCCAATTCTCTTTAGGCTGTTATGGTTGAGAAAGTCCCATATTTCATCGTGTTAAACACGAATGCCTTGATTTTCTAAGCTGTCTCCTTAGATGATTGGGCTCCTCATCTTGGTCCTGATACCTTGGAGATCTTCTCCATCTTTGACTACGAACGGAATCTCATCCCTGGCCTCGCTGCTTAGATCCATCTTGGAAACATCTTTCTTGCATTCAGACCGTCCAGCTCCTGGCCACCTCCCATCTTGGCTTGAGGTCCTGTCTTTGGAATACTCTCAGCTCTTCCTTTCATGCTCAGCCCTGCAACAAACAACACAATTAGGACTGCATTCACTTTAATCAAATCTGATTTCGAAATCAGAGGTTAGAGGTAGCTGGAAAATTAAAATCAGAGCTCATAAAATTGACTGATCTAGGACTGTCATGCTTGTTAAGTTCAACTAACTTGATCACTTAGGCCTTAAGATTGATCCCAACTTAGATTATAAATTTTAGCTTTCTAATTGCCTAAGTTAGAAGTTTGCCATGAGTTGTTCATTGATTACCATTGAATTGCATTGATTGTCAAATTGATGTTCATTTTAACCCTTGCCAACTAGTGAACTTAGGATTTGCATTTGATTGTTAACTTAGTTGAACGAATGTGTGTCACTTAGTTTGATAAGCCATTAGAAATTAAAGCAACAACACAACTATGCTAGGAAAGGAAAGGAGATCAAGAGAAGTCCATCACTCTGTTGATGAACTTCGATCAATGGAGGAACCTCCTTAAACCAAAACTAAACCCAAGTCCAAATCTCAAATCCAAACTATTACAAGAGATTGAAAAACAAAAGTAAAGACAACTTGCTGCCTTCTCTTCTCAAATCAGTCCACTTAGGATGTGGAAATGGTTTCCAAATGTGAAGATCCAACAAGGTCTTGACCTCAAGTCCTTCTCAATTCTGCCCTTAACATAAAAGACATCCAAAATGACAATCATTAATCACCAAAAGACAACCTTAAGCATCAAAAAATGAAGATAATCATGCATAGGTCGGATTGTTAAATTATGCAAAATGTTATTGCTATCATGGCGAAACTCTAATTCAATACCTCCCAAGTTGAAATGAATGAATGCCCCCAGCCTTAAGATGATTTGGCAATGTTGCTAGGGCGGGAAAATGCTCTCGATTGACCTCCAAGACGATGAAATGGCCACTTCCAGAAGTCTGATCTGTAATTATAAACATGTGAATTCGAATGCCCTAGGATGATGCTTGCTTGGTTTGTGGCTGCTGATAGATGCTAAAACAATTCGCTAATGCTGGAAATGCAAACAAGATCAATTTGCCAAGGGTGGAAAATGATGTTTTAACCAATTCGCCAAGGCTGAAAAAAAATGATGTCAAGACAAATTCGTCAATGCTGGAATGCTGTAGCAGACCCTTGGGAAGAAACTTGCTGCGTGATGGAGGTCTCCTTTGCACATAAAAAACGCCCAGATCTGGAAAATTCGGACCTGCAGAAGAAATTGGGAAAATGCTTCTTGTTTGGGGTTTAAAAATATTTAAATTTAAATCATAACCCTTGGATATAGGGCCGACTTGCCTAGGGTATTTAAATTAATTAAATCCGAAATTGATATAGGGCCCTAAATTAAAGTTGAACATGTAAGCATGTAGGCCCTCATTTAAATAAAAAATGCCAAGTCAAGGGGGTTTAAAATTGCCTCGAGTTCTGTGCTTCCAAATCTGTATTAAATTTACTCCTTATCTTGCAGCTGCATCGAACTTTGTGCTCCTTACTCCACACGTTTCATGCATAGGTCCTGATTTTAGGCCCCAATGCCACATGTTTCATATAGGACAGGACCTATCCACTTTGAATTCAAATTTAGGTCTGGTATAATTAGACCAGACCCACATGTTTGATTTAGGGGACTGATTGCATCGAATTCTGTGCCCACTACCCCATACGTTTCACTATAGGGCAGGGCCTATTCATTAAAGTCTGATTTTACTCTTTCCATGGCCACACGTTTGATATAGGGCAGGACCTATCCTTTCAAAATTCGAATTTAGGGGCCCATTTATCCAATTAAATGCCCTTGAGCCCACATGTTTCATGCCTTAGAGGGCTGATTGCCTTGAACTCTGAGCCCATTCATAAACACGCTACACTATTGGGCTGCTTTCTCTTAGAAATTCGAACCCAAGGGCCCAAACAAGGCCAGGCATTATAAATTTGGGTCTGATCTTGAATTCCTATGCAGATCGTCATCAAGAAAGTCAGATTTAGGGCCTTCTTATTCACACGTTTCACTTATTAAGAGGGTCTGATTTGATCTCCAAGCCAAATCGATTCTTTGGGAGGTCAAAACTTTGAGTTTTGAGAACAATTTATTAAGTTTCAAGGTGCTGATGTAAACATTATCGCTGCTCCTCCAAATCTGGGCCCTATCATAGCTTGAATGGCGGTTTTGAGGGCCCAGTGAAGGCTTCATTTGGTTCGAATCAAGGCCAGGCCCACACGTCAAATTTGGGGCTGCACGCTTGCTCTTCGTGATAAATTCCAAGGTTTAAAAAAGTCGAGGTTCAAGTCTCATCTCTCTAGAACCGGGTTGCTATTCCTAGGCTCATCCTCTTATAATCTACTAGCCTTGAGATGGGAAGGGATTTGATAGGGACCAAAATGGAGCCGAGCTCAAACTCTTTTCTACTCCAACTTCAATTTTAATCCCATCTCCCTGACTTAGCCAGATTTTCCAAATTTTCTCCATTTCGACACTTTGCCAAATTTAGCAAAGTTGTACTCCCATCTTGATACTTAGACAATCTTTTCAATCTTCAAAATTTTCAATGAAGTCCATCTAACTCTGAGATTGTTGCCAAACCACTCTGCTGCCCCAGCCTGCCAACAAAAGAGGGGGTCCCCATTTGCAATGGGGCGATGGTGTGAAAACCACACAAGAGGTCTCACTTGTTCAATGACAGAGATGAGAATATCAGAAATAAATGGCCCATCTTTTATTTGCCCCTCACAATCCACAAATTTCAAAAACATTGCCCCTTTAGGGTACACCGCTATGACATTGATCAAGGGATGATTTCTTGCATCTTTCCACGCATCTGAAACTATCGATACCCCTGTCTCAATCCATGAATCCCTTACGGGCTTCAATGCATCCTCAATCCCCTTGACCTCTCTATCCAACAAGGTGGTCTGTACTCTCTCATAACCGGGGCCCTTATACCCCCTTGGAGCTTCATTGATACTTCTCATCATCTTCTTCCTGTATGGGGAGTGAACAACACTGAAAGGCAGCCCATTTGCAAATACGAATCTTGCCACATCAATGTTGGCAATTTCCCGACTCTCATTTTGAAATGCAGTTTCTAATGGTCCCTTTCTTTTGTATGTAAGGAGTCCTTGAGTTTCAGTTTCATGGTCAGTTGCGGTAGTATAAAAGGGGTGGTCTTCTATCACAATATTTGTAGAGGGGGGCTGCATTCCCTTTGACTTTTTAGTGCCAGTGGTTGTATTTTGTCTATGTGCTTCGCTCTCTTACGCTGCTTCATGCTCCACAATATATCTTAATAGTTAATATTGTTTCATTTGGTATAGGTGCAACTTTTTTTCCAGGGCATTTTGTGACTCCTCTTCCAGTGAATCCACACAAATGGCCTACCACCCGATAATATGAACTATTCTTTTCTACATCACAACTTTGACATTTCCAACGGAATGCTCCACCTCTTGGAAGAGCTCTTACAATATCAACATACTTCCACAAAGGAGAATTTGAATGTGGTTCTATTCTTTGTTCAGTATTGCCTACGGAGGAAGAGGATCCTATGACAAGAAATTTTATACATATTCAATATAAAAATAAGAGAATGAAAAATTGAAAAAAAAAGGTAGATCTTATGGACAATGAAAGAGAAATAAAAAAAAGTTATAAACTTAAACAAAAACAAAATCAAATAAAAAAAAACATACCTCTTCGACTCATTGTACGCTTGCAAAAGTTTAGGAATGAGGCACAAACACTTGATGAAGATCCACAAATCAATCTTCCAACTCCTTGCACAACCAAACTCTTGCTCAACCATCTATTTGCTCCACCTCAAGAGAAAATAACCTATTTGCACACCAAATGAAAGTTAGAAGCCAACATAAGCCCTTTAGAATTCACTTTTTAAGGTTGTGGATGTCAAAAATGTATTAAATTTGCACAAAATTGTGACCTGGCTGCTGACTTTGACCGCCGGCCGTGCCAAGTTTGCCTGGGTCTGAACTGCCGATAATATAATATTCAGAATATATAGCCTTAGATACAAAACACTTCAATACTGGAAATATCAAATATATATTTTTATTTCTGCAAATTTGTCTACGAAGGAAGATTTTGCAAATTTGGCTCAAATGTAGATTCCATCGCGAATCCACCCCTTAGGAAGAGCCAAGTTTTTGTCCAACCCTTCTGCAAAACTCTTGAAGGTTTTCATCTCCAGAAATCATAAGATGTTTATCAAATCCAAAAGCATATTGACTTCCTTTGTCCAACCTCCTTATAAAGAATTCCAAGAAGCATCTAGAACAGTTGGCCGACTTGGCCAACTTAATTATAAATGGAGAACTTTATTTAATAAAGTGACATTTTATAATATTTTTATTATTTAATTAAATTAATTAATTTTAAGTCATCATTTAAATATTTCATTTATTTTTGACAACTTAATAAAAATCATTTAATTAATGTCACCTTAAAAATTGGGGACATTACAGTCCTTCCGGCCTAAACATTGCTTGTCCTCAAGCAATTCTTTTGCACCACGAGGATCCCAAACCAACTGTATGACTTTGTTGCTCCACTTTGATAGACACACCTGCCATAAATTGTGAAGCAACTCCTCAAGATCCATGCATGACAATACATACAACACACCAATGCCTCGATCTCAAATCCATCTACAGTCTAAGCTGAATATAAAGAGATGGATGTCTCTTGCTTTAGACACACCAACAATACTCCATCTAAATTGGTAGATTATCAAAATGATGTGAAAAGTACTCTTCACATGTGCGAAGAGAAGCACACCAGTCCATCTAATGCTGCTGTTATAAATCTGACCAGCATCATACCAACTGAAAATATGGCCTAAGATGATGTCAATGATGTCTCCTAGACCATGTAATGATGTAGTATCCACCTCATGCCAATTATTAACAATGTAATTATGATCCATCACACTCCAACACAACCAACCAGCTGATGTAGGACAGGACAATTCCAAAGATGCTATAACCAGCCAGGTAGGACAGACACCCACCTTTAACGTGTCTATGTTATTTGACTCAAGTCCTAACATTAGGACAGCTCTATACCCAAAAGAAGTAGGTGCCACAATCGAATCTGCATTATGGATGTCTTCATATGTAAGGGTTGCCAACTCATGATTCTGCATAGGTAAGGGACTGCTGTTCCAAATCAGGAAATCAGTCCTTTCCTCATGCCTTTCTTCAACTGCTGGTACAAAGTCAGATTGTAAGCATTCAAAATTTTCAACTTTTACCTCATTCTTATCAATCCGCTCTTGAGTGTCCTCAATGCAAGGCTCATGTGCTGACAATAAACTGCTAGTCAAACGCAGAAAAACAGAATCACGTTCATGTCTCTTTAAAGTGTCTTTGTCATCCTTAATTGCATCTTCTTCGATTGTAAGTTGCTTTTTCATAGGTGCTGGTCTATGAGGTGTGTCTAGCTGAAAGGTACATATCCTCCTAGCTGACTCAGCTGTCATTAAACTGATCCATACCTGCACTTCATTAGTTTTTATGTTTGTTGCCTCCTAGGAAGAACACAAATCAACTTGTATGTGAGATGAATATTAACTCCAGGCAGTTATGAATTACTTGGTGTTTAAAACCAGATGAAACAATGCTAGCTGAAATATGTGTGGTCTACAGTTGTAACCTTTTGTCAATATTCTCCAAAAGCTCCAAGTCCCCAAAAAGTATAACTGGACTGCTACTAAATTCTGAAACTGACATTTGATAATTTGATCTCAACAATCTGAAAATGGGACAGGTACAGCAAGTCTGAAATCACTTAGAAATAACAAAAGATGTAGGCATTCTAACAGCTGGAAATTTTTCCATTGCTGTAAATTCCTTCACAAATGAGCAATGGAAACTTGTTCCAACACACGACTAAAATTTCCCTCCAATCTTCTTGTAAGTATGCAACAGGAATTATATGATGGCTGGTAGAAATTAGAGCAGCAACATTAAGATTGAAATTTGTTTCCATAATCCCTTTGGAATACTCCTCCCATAAAAAACCTCCACCAATCCATGTTGGTGATCACTTGCATAGATTACTTAAGAAATAAACAGCCCCATCATACTTCTGTTGTGTTATTCTAATTTTAATGTGTGCTTCATCACGAGATCTCCTATTGGTGCTGAAGGTTTTAACACAATTCCTAGCCTCCCATTTGCAATGGAATCTCCTTCCTCTTGGTAAGCTCATATTTTAAAGTTTAAACACCATGCAAGGATGATCCAACATGGAACAAACCCCTTTATGAAATTATGCCTTAGCTGAACTCAAAACATTACCTACCTTGATTTCATGGCAAAAGTCCACAAAAGAGAATATTATCATAATGGCGAAGTTTTCATATAATTCTGATTTTTCCTCATATTCATTCATCATGACTGCTGCCAATTGCTTAAACAATAGCTTTTCATGGTTTAAGTTAGTAACCTTTCCTTTAATTTTCTGTAGGTGTCATTTTGCTTGAGAAGCTATCATCTTAACTTCCTTGGCACCCTTTAGCCACTCATCACACCCTTTTAAGTTCCTCACACATCTTCTGTGTTTGCCTGCAACATGATTAGTTTCTTTCCTTCTTCATTGGCACACCCAAAGTTAGCTACCACTCTAAATTTTGCATTGCAATTGTTTTGAATTGATGGTAGGACAGAGTTATATTCACTTAACAAACCATCATAAATATCCATACCTTCATATGATGTTTCTATAGTTTCTGATTTAGCAATCTCCAAATTAACATACTCTTTAAACTCTTCTGCATCATAGGGACTCATGTACCGCTCACTTGTAGATGCCCCACATGATACTTCTTCCTCAATATCAGCTTCTTTGCTCAAATTATCATCCTGCTGTAATAAACCTGTATTGGATTCATCACATATATGCCTAGGTGTAAATGCTTCTTGGCATTGAAGCAATGTTGCTCTTCCTTCAATCTACACTTTTTAGAAGCACCTATGGGTTGCAAACCTCAAGAAACCAATTCCCTTTTCATCAAATGACCTTCCATTTTTTCAAAATTCTGTTCGACCAAACTATGTGACAACTTGTTTGCCATTGGTGACACAGCCTGTTCCATCCTCCAAACAAACAATAAGTTAGGAACTTTGATTTTTGCAAATGTCTCCAATATAGCAGCCCTCTTAACATAGGATGGGTTCATGACATTATCCAATTCTTCGAAGCTTTTCACAATCAGCTGAAGTACCTCTTTCATAATACCATCATTATATGGAATAGTGGGAGCGGAAAGCCTCATGATTTCCCATTCATAACACCCTTGAACTCTTTCAGGATTAGTGAATACAGAGCATTGAGCTAACAGATTTCCACCAAAAACGTTTGTTGAGTCCTCTTTTGATGTTACAAGAGTTAAGGGTTCAAAATCATGCTTTTGAATATTTCTTATTAAGGATAAATGATCTACTTTTGATAGATCATGCGCATTAATCTCCTTAGCAACTTCTTTTTCTTTTCGTCCTGGCTTTTCCTCTTTCTTCACCAAGACTCTAAGTTACTGGATTTAGATCCTGGACCCTCGATTCGGGTCCAGGTCCGATCCGGGTCCTGATTCACAGACCGGTCTGTGCTGGATCCGGGCAGGGTCCGGATCTGGACCTGTGGGTCCGTCTGAATCCGCAGACCCGCGGATCCCGACGGATCCACAGGTCCAGATTCGGACCCTGCCCGGATCTAGTGCGGACCCGTGGGGACCCAGTGTGGACCCTCAAGGATCTCACGCGGATCCCCAGGGACCCACGGCCAGGCATGTTAAAAAGTGGGTCCAACCCACTTAATTTGTTTTTTTTTATAATTCTTTTTGCTTATTTTTTTATTACTTTTAGAATTATGTATATTTCTCTTATTTTTTTGTATATATAATGCAGATATATATATTTATATATATATACATATATACACACACGAACCCATACAATTTTTTTTTCACAAATCCATGAACTGGATTCTCGAACCCAAATCCGTCCCCGAACCCGAACCGGCAACTTAGCCAAGACTTCATCATTGTTTGGTTGGTGTTTTGATTTTTCTTCCTCATTCTTTTCAGTTTCTCCATCCATCTTGTCTTTAAGACAAGGCCCCATCTTATCTTGATCTTGACAATCCTCTGATTCATCATACTGAGAACCTGTGTCTTTACGAACCCTTGCACTGGACGAATCATCCTTTGTTTTTTTTTTTAGCTGAAAGATACTCACGAAATTTCCACAAACAACTCTTCTCTCTGTTGAAGGGTTTGCTCCAATTAAAATAGACATTCTAACATACGTGCATATGACATTACGTTTCTTGTGAAAATGAGAACCTTCTGCAATTCTGAAAATGACCCTCAGGCTGGCAAGATGCACAACTCTGCTACCACTGAAATATCCCTGAAATATCTTCCTCTAGTTTGATGATACTTGATTCAATTACGGACTTTACTTTACTGCTGTGCATATATTAGAAATATTTATATTATTAACTCTTAATGTAATCGACTCCTTTAATAATTAATAATGCTCACAATATTAACCATGCCATGGAATCGTCAATATGGAATTTACAAAGAACTTCACCCAATATCAAACTCCCTTTATTTGATCCGCCAATAATATAATATTCAGAATATATAGCCTTAGATACAAAATACCTCAGTTCTGGAAATTTATATTTTTATTTCTGCAAATTTGTCTTTGAAGGAAAACTTTTATTTGATCCGCCAATAATATAATATTCAGAATATATAGCCTTAGATACAAAATACCTCAGTTCTGGAAATTAATATTTTTATTTCTGCAAATTTGTCTTTGAAGGAAGACTTCGCAAATTTGGCACAGATGCAGATTCTGTTGCAAATCCATCCCTTAGGAAGAGCCAGGTTTTTGTCCAACGCTTCTGCAACACTCTTGAAGGTTTTCGTCTCCAGAAATCATAAGACATTTATCAAATCCAAAAGCATATTGACTTCCTCTGTCCAACCTCCTTATAAAAAACTCCAAGAAGCATCTAGAACATTAGGCCAACTTGGCCAACTTAATTATAGTTGGAGAGCTTTATTTAATAAAGTGACATTTTATAATATTTTATTATTATTTAATTAAATTAATTAATATTAAGTCATCATTTAAATATTTCATTTATTTTTGACAACTTAATAATAATCAATTTAATTAATGGCACCTTAAAAATTGGGGGCATTACATTTGGAAATATAAGTAATGTTCTGTCATTATAGCTAACAATTTGTGTGACAGTGTAACCTGTGGTGCAAGACTTAGTATGTCACTCTATGTCATGCATGAGGCTGAAAGAAATGTTGTCGGAGTTGTTAAGTTTCGAACCAAGATAAATAAATAACAGATAAATCAAGAAACTCAAGGACACCAGAGATACCCTGGGAAAACCCTCCTACTCGAGGGAAAAACCCAGCCATGCCAAAAACAATCCTTTTATTGAGTAATCATGAATGTCTGAATACACATGCTCTCTAACTTCTGCAACTACATGCTCTTGAGGAACAATACACAATGTTCTTTCTTTAGTATTTATTAATTGATTGAACAACAAAGAAGTCCCAGAATATCCAAAGGACGCCAAAATATGTCTGAGATACAATGGAAACTATAAACAATATCCTCCACACGTGATCATAAGAAACGCAATCAGCTACACATGATGATGACCAGAGAATAATTGTAGTGAACATACACAAAAGAAAATCACATCACAAAAGATAGAATTCACGATAATCCTCAATCCCTGATATCAGACCACAAATGAATGGTGACACAACTCCCAAAAAATGCATACGACTGGAAGGTAAGTTATATAAAAAATTTCCGATAAACAAGAATGAAAGCCGCATTGAATTCTGACTGCTGCTCCTCATGAACTGACGGGAGTTACCCATAAAGTATCGTTTCAAAGATGGTGACCCTTCATGAGTCGATGGAGACACTACATGTTCTGACTGCCCTTACACATCAGTGGCTCTTCAATGTGCCAACGGGCTCATCAGCCATGCAACCATGTGGCTCTTCGTGTGCCAACAGCCACATAAACATGTCCCTATTCAATAGCTTCCGTTACTCAAGATTTTAAGGCTCTTCGAAGAAACTGAAATTCTGCCGAACATACAATGTTTCCATTATATTATATATGAACTGAACTGACTGAATTATGTCTTCCAGCCAGTGAACATATGAACCAACCATCGCAGGTATGAAGGAGCTCTCTCGTAGCTACCATAAATATTAACAGGAGTGAATACAATGTCTCACTTCACTTACTTTGAACTTGAAGTATCCTTCTGTCCTGGAATTGTGCATCTACCAGGCGAGTCATCTGCAAAGTACATTTGCAATAATGAAAATATATATTGAAGTTTGCACAGAAGTTGGGTTGATAGAGAGTGATCAATAATCAATTCACCTTATTTGAGACTGGTTTTCTGCAAAGTTATTGTCAAAGGATGAGAGGTAGATCTGATGTCAACAATTGAGACAAGCACTCAGATAGGTGTTGGATAAGACTGCAGAATGTTGTCTTTTCCCTTTTTGAGTTTGATTACCAAATGGAACTATTGGAAGCATGTAACCCACTAGATGTGGCGTGTGTACTATAAAGTGATTGATGGCTTAATTCTCTATAATTTAGTTTTGCCATTTCTTGGCAGCTCACATAATGACATACAACTCTCATATGTGGGGTGTTGAATCATGTCGTTGAATGTTTTAGGGTGATATGTGATTAAATGTCCATGCTAGTATTGCACCAGGGTGAGTGCATAGTTTGGCTCATTAGTGTTGGTCTCCTCATAGCTTTGTGTGATGTCTTGTGTCACCAGGTTTGTGTTGTTGGATAGGAGTTAACTAAAAAATATCTCTGATGTGCACCTTTTGATTTAGTGAACAATGAAATGTACGACAATTCAAGGATGAATCTATGTTAGGAATTTGTAGCCTAAAGAAAGTCCAAAGTTTTTGGAAGTTGCATGGCATTGTCCAATCTTGGACAAATTATATTTATTTTTGGATGTACTGCATCATTCTGTAATCAATGCTGTAGCCAAGTACTAAATCTATGAGATGCTTAAGCTGGTTTTCTACTTGTGGTGGGGGAAATTTACTACTATGTGCACCTGACGCTCTCAACATAGTTTTTCCAAATCTTGCTAAGATATGGGGATGCATTCAAGTGGTGAAGGTTTTTGGCTAGGATGCCGGGTTCGCCCCTGGACCCCCCCCGGACCTGGAAAAATTTGAACCAGTTCGGGTTCCGGGTTCCGGGTTCGGTTCGCTTGTGGGTCCGGGATTTCTGGGCAGGGTTCGATTTTTTTGGACCAAATTCGAACCCAGGCGAATTTCACTTAAAAAATCGAATTTCATGCGAATTTTGGACGAATTTCGCGTGCGGTTTGAGTAAAAACGTTTTTTTATGACGCAATTTATAAAAATTTGGCGTCCACAACCCTAAAAAGGTGAGTCTAAAGGCTTTTTTTTACTTCTAATTCTCATTTGTGGTGTGCAAATAGGTTTCCAC
>MU223383.1:2596667-2652116 GCA_018584345.1 Thuja plicata | reverse complement strand
AAAAATAACTCTTGCTGCCCCTTGACCCCGTCTTGGGGGCTTTGCCCCCAAACCCCCATTTAATAAATTGGGGTGGAAACTGCGCCAATAAAAGGGGAAAAATTAACCTTCGAGTCTTATTAGGCTCCATATAGAAGATGATGATGATGAAGAAGAAGAAGAATATCAATAAATTATTAATCCTTTAGTTGAACTTCAAACAATGATACTTGAACTGATGTTCTGATTTAATTTTAATGTTTTGAATCTTTGATGTTGAACTTGAACTTGAAGTACATGATGGTATGATCATGGATTCATGATTCATAATGCTATGATTACAAATTTACAAGTGTTTTTATTGTTTAAATGTTTACTTTTTATGATACTATGTGACATTCTAATCTTAACTCATGCTTCTAGGCTGCATAAATATCAAAAAAATAAATAAATAAATAAATAAATAAATATATATATATATATATATATATATAATTACATATATATATATAATTACATATTTTTGTACTAATGAACCCGAACCCAAAAACCCCTTTTTCAAAATTTTGCCGTACCGGCGAACTGGTTCTTTGAACTCAAACCCGAATTCGAACCCGAACCCGAACCCGAACCGGCATCTTAGGTTTATGGGAAAGACACATGAATGTTGGTGGTGCATTGGACAAACCAAAGGGCATAACAATCATCCATGCAATTTTAGTAAGTATTGAGAGTTCTTCAAATTTCATATAATTAATGCAATTTTCTGATGTCTTTGAAAGTTCTTCAAACATCATATGACTGATTGGAGTTTGATAATACCAAATTTTAGGTAAGTTTTGGTGAAGTATTGTATGCCTTGGAGCTGGTCCAGAAGGTTGTCAATGTGTATGAGTGGATGATTCATTTCTTTATCTTTTTTGAGCATGTGACAGACACTGAATAACTGCTCTGAACCATGTTTTGTCGCCGTGAGGACAATGAGACTGATGCAAGGATATCTTCCATTGATCAATGAACTCTTTGTTCTGGTAGGCAATTTCTTGATAATTCAAAATGGATCTTTGGTATAATACTTTGTTTGCAAGTGGAGTCCCTTAACCAGGTCAATTTGATACTTAATTGTGTAGTGTATGGGGACATTTTTTGGCTCTTCAAAAACATCATATTGCAGCAGGTGATGGCCAAGTTGTTGTTATGTGGTATACACCATTTCACACATTTTTAATTTATGGCTTCTTTGGGGTTCAGCGTTTTTTGGGCATATCATGTATTACTTCACCATTTGTATGTGGAGGACAAACTTGTGGGACTGCTTGGATGATACCAAAGCTATTGATCTTTTGAAGATATTTTGGGAAGTTGAACACCTGGGCATTGAGTTTGATGATCTAGATCTGTTGTTAGCTCTATAGGTCCAATCTCAGTCATAGACATATGGCTTGTCCAATACGACCTGTAATAGTGCTACATGACAAGTGACTATGACACTTGTGTTGGATCGTATACGTGGTCACACATTTGTGCTTGTGTTGAATGTTCTTAATGAGAAAACTTTTGTAAAAAAATCAGTATAAGATTTTGAAAACGTCTTTTGCTAGAGCAGGTATTGAAGGGGATTGGGCAATCATGAATCATTGCGAGTAACATTGTGTGCTTGTCTTGTGGCAATGACACCATTCTCCACACACTCTACCCTTCCTTTTTTCCCTTGGTATGATTTTTGCTTTTGAGCTGGAGAATTTGATCTCATAGGTGCATGTTAATTCTCAAGCATGACACTGGATGTAAAGAGGAGCCGATGCAGTGGCCTCATCTTGGATTTTGCTTTGCTCTTGGAGGCATGGTGGTATGTTTGCCCCGATGTATGGGTGGAAATTAATTCCATCCTAGCATAGATACAAGTTTATTATTTGCTAATGCATTTTAGCATTTTATTCTGCTCAACAGCCAGAATGTTTAGCTGCAGAAATCAGTCATGGAGCTCAATGGTATAGAATTGTACTGATTGATCTTCTTGGTGTTTAGAGGAGTAACTGATCAAGAAGTGGGACTCAAGTTGTGAAAGCTATTCATCTCATGCAATGTTGATCTTCCCTTGAAACATAGTTTTGTCAACATGGACTTGAATGGTCTCGTAGTTGGAAATGTGTTTGTATTCAAGGCAGATGAATGCTCTGATGTTGGGGGATTGTGCTGGTTCATGGGTTCACGTAGCTTGCCAAAGCATCTAGCATTATCTACATGGTTTATCAAAAGTATCCTTGATGACTTCTTGGATGTGTGGTGAGCCATAAAAGATCTTTTTCGGTAATTGACTATCTCGCTCTTGTATCAGCACTCTTTAGGTGCACAGTTATTAACAATCATGAACAAATTTTCTGCAGTTATTGATTTGGAGATGGGAACAACCAACCGCTTGATGTCAGTGACTTACATTGCAAGATAATGGTGTGGGGGACAACCAAATATTTTAGCTAATCAATGATTGAGTTATAATTATCATATTTAACAGAGTTTGTAGCAAACCATTAAATATTCATCTAGACAATAAGATACCTTAATGGCGCTCTTATATAATTATATTCAATGAGAATAAATATAAATATTAGATGTTTAAAAGATAAGAGAATTGTGGGGGAAAACATACTGGTTGATTTTGCCTTAGGAGGTTAAATCCACCAGTATGTATTGCAACTAAGTACTGTAATGAGTTAAATGAATGTTGCATGCATATGTTTTTTCCCTCCACGGGCCAGTAATAATGTTTAAGAATGATGGCAAGGATGTGGTTTATGTTTTGTAATGGTCGAACGGTTCTGTTCATATTGGTGTGACGGTTTGACTCCTAGGTGGATGCTGTGCAGACATGTATGTTGTCGTGGTGCAAGCCGTGGAGAGATGATTTGACATGGCACAAAAGTTGGAACTGTGTACTTTGCAAAAGCAGTTGTATGCAAACTCAAGTGAACCAATTGATTGAGTGCTGACTAAAACTATTTTTGATGCACAGCTTATCTGTAATGCCTTAGAAGATACTTAAATGTCACGAGGGTGTAATGTTGAAGTGACTTCTTGTCCATCTTATAAAGAATCTTTTTCCTTATGAAACCTAAATTATTATTAAAACTGAGATCAATAAGATGTTATATATCGTAGTATTAATGTAGTTCTTGTGAAATAATATTTACTTATGTATTAATACATACAAGAGAAAAAAGTGGTTGAAATGAATTGGGTCAATCACGGGTTGTCTTGAGCATCCATTTATTCTTTCCACAGAATCACAGATTGCTGCAACCATGCATCTATCCGTTGGAGATATAGAGGGTGAGCAATTATTGCTGCAATCATGCATCTATCCTTTGGAGATACAGATTAGCAATCGAGAGGGATTCCACTACATGGAAGAGAAAACTAGGTCCCTTCCAACATTTGTAGTCCTCTCAGTTTGTTGTGTTTGATTCATATTTAGAATGAAGTCCCCTTAGAATTTCCTGCCCATCCCATGTCTTGGTACTAAGTTACCGGTATGGATACGGATATGAATAAGGGTACTAGTATCCGGTACGTGGATACATGCAAATTTTTTTGGGGTTTGGGTATGTGGGTTCAGGTATATATATACAAAAAAATGCCAAAGATAAATATTAAATGCCAATTGATAGCTCAAAAATATTCAAATAAGCTATATCATTTATGTCTATGTTCATGACTTCAATGAATATCATTACAATTACAAAATGCAGTTCATGATTCATCAATCATCAAAAGGGTTATCAAAAAATTCATCATCTATTGGATTTTCATTTTCAGCTGCTGCAAATTCTAGATCATTTGAACCCAAAGCAGTTCCACTCCCACTAGATGCACCATGTGTAGGGATGTCTTCATCATCATAAGCTGTAGTGAGTCTAGTAAGATCCTCAATGGTTGCATCCAAGTTGGCACACTCAGGGGCTACATCTCAAAGCTTCGTTGCCCCATCCTTGTAGTGGGGATCTTTATGTGACAAAAGACGCAAATTGGAATGATTATAAACCAAGTCTTCAGCTTTTTTTGAACCCAACCGGTGATGTTTTTACTATGAATGGTCTCATAAAGGGCCATTTTAGGATTTAATGGGAAAAATATATGAAAAAAACACTTTAAAATATATTTTTTAGGTGAAAACTTCCTTATGGGGTTCGGATGCACCTGGATGCTCCCCAGATGCGTTTCAGATGTTGTCCGGGTGCTCATCCACGCGTGTGGATGCGCTTGATGCGCATCTGTAGAGTGGATGGGCATTCAGACATCATCTGAACCACATTCGGCTGCAGATCTGCATCCGAGCGCATTCACATCAGATGAAGGGGCTGCCGGTATGAATTCAGTAACACAGTGTTGGAATGTATATGATATTCAATATTGTCTATTATCTTTCTCCTTGGGTATTCAAGGAATCTTCTTTGGTTTCTCTTCTTCCTTTAGCCACAACCCTCCTTTCAAATACACTTTAACATTTAATTTTCTAATCTTGAAAATATAAACACAATCTTACCCCCTTGGTCAACAACTACTTAGTACATAATACTACTTTTTACAAATTTACTTACTTCAACCCTGTTCGGGACTCACTAAATTTTGTAGCAGCAAATTAGCTATCCCTTTAATGATAGGTTATGCTTCTTTTTTTTTTAAATATTTTTTGATGGAGGCTCCACGTTGATTTCATTAATATTTACAATTATACGAGTTAGTGGCATTATAACATACCTTATATATTGTGATATATTTTGTTGGTAGCTCGTATTGTACACACACAATGTATGAGGCAATAAGATGGTAAGTTATAGTATTAGTTGAGTCGATTTGTGGTGGTTGCTTTGTGTTGTGAGATTGTGAACCACCTTCAATATCTGATACATAACATTCATGGTCTCAATAAGGCTTGAGAAATCTCTTTAAACTATTTAGCAGTGTGTAAGATTTTGAGGTAAGTTTTCAAGTCTTTTCTTAAATATCATTCACTTCAAAGGTCAAAGGAGTTTTTTTCTATTTTAATCAAGTCTACTAATACAAGCACTCCAATCTCTACTCCTACCAGTCAACAGTCTATCAGCCAACACTCCAATCTTTATTATTAGCATCCCTATTACCAGCACTCCAATCTCTACCCATCACTCCTGTCTCTATAATATAGGATCAAGAGAGCCCTAACAACTTTCCTTTCTGTGCCTTTTAATCCATCCACCAACCACCATAGAGTAATAGGGCCCCACATGAATGCACACTGCCATTATGAAGCAGGTCGCCCTACTATTCAACTATCATAGAATTGTAGGGATCCTAATCGGTGATCAGTGGAATGTTAAGCTTCCCTACCTGAAAGCAACATATTGTGGTTTGAGCCTTCTCATTTAGTAGTCTAAATTGATCGGCTGATTTTAATACTATATTTGTTTATTTATAGGGGAGCTTGTGTTATTCTTCCTACACTTCGATTGCTATTCTCTTAAAAAAAATGTACATGTAAAACAACTTAAAGATTTAAATGTAATACAACCTAAAAGTATATAAGAGATATCATGATGGCCATTATATTTGCTAACTTAGACCACGATAATATTTGTTGGAATACTTCACTATAGACCAAAATGGCATGAACATGTAGCAAACCTTATATTTTAGATTCAGTTGTAAACTCCAAGCACTTCAAAACTTCGATTCTATTTGAATTCACAATATGCAAGCAAGCAATGGGGCACAATAAACAACATTCATAAGGGCTATTGTATATTTTAATCCGGTGAATTATGAACAGCATTTATCTGAGAAAATTCACATTCCGTCGAGGACTATCTTTAGCATTCCATCTATAGATTACTCCACCACATCCCATATATTGGGCACAACACAATATTCGAGTATAACACAATCAATTGTAACATATCCTCAAGGATGACATTTGATTAAATCTGTTGAACTCATCTTGAATGCTATAGTATTTTGTAAAGAACGATCAACTACTAGAACTTGGAGTTTTCTATTGAACGGAGAAGCATATAATTTCAATAGAATGGTAGTTTTTGTTATTATAATTTGATATATACAATAGAGACAAAAGGCTCCATTTAAAAATTGATATATACAATAGAGAAGAAAGAATCTATTTATTAGAGATCATATGCCAATGTTTCTAAACAAAGCACTTGTTAGCAGAAACGAGAATTAAAAACTAACTAAATTAAATAAGATGACTATTACAAAAGCATTACAATGTTTTAATACACTCCCTTAACAATCATTGTTCTAACTACCCTAGTAAAGGCACAATCTGTAGGTCTTTTGGTTACAAATGCACAGAAGGTTGCCCCCTTCTCTTTAAAACACTTTGTGACATGAGTTTATTGCTAAGGCCCTCCCTGAATCTGCAAAGCTTATGGAAATGACCAAGATAACTACAATCCTTCCAACTTGATGTTCGGAAAACAAAAGCTGTCCCTCCATGTAGCCAAAGACGTAGTTCAGCTTCTAAAACTGAAACCACGATTTTGAGGAGAAAATTGTCAAATCCTCCACTAAAGTAAAAAAAAGCTATGATTTTGCTCAAAAATTGTGAAAAACTTTTGTAGATGAGCACTGCGACCCAAAAATTGATTGCAAGAAAACATGTTTTTTGTGAAAAAATTACCAAACTTTTGATGTGATGTTGAGATCATCCACAAAAAGCTGTTCAATTTTTTAGGAGAAAAATAAAAAAACCCAAAAGTAATTTTATGAGGAAAAAAATTATAAAAGAAATGATTTTTAAGGAGAAAATTGAAAAAACCCATGGCCTCAATTTTTGGGAGAATTCGAGTGAAATCCTTTTACAAAAAAGTTGTTTTATGGGAGAAAATTACACAAAACTTAGGACCAGTAAAAAAACCACCATTTTTTTATAGAAAAAAATGAAAAAAAAACCCTAGCTGAAACATCTGCAATTGGCCAAACAAACATGCAAGTCACGTGCCCTAGCCGCATTGTTGCAAGGAGTAATGGTTGTTCACAAAGCCCATCTACGTGAAAACCACCCCAAAGACCCACAAACAAAATGTAAGTCGTGCAAATCGCAGTGCCAAAACACAGAATGCAACATCTTCAACTTGCGCAGGCTAGAGAAAGGTGCACCAAAAATTGCAGAAGAGAAACGTTGGCGTAAAACCCTACTGAGAAAAACAATGATCATCTTCAACATGCACAATGTCCTACAAAATGTTGTTGCAAGTAGTAAAGAAATTGACCCCAGAAAATAAATCTTAGAAAACGATGCACAAAAGACAAGCAGATTATAGAAGATACGAACGTAGGTTGACGTGACTTTTAGCAGAAAATTCATGCTAAAAATCCTTGTTCAAAAACAGAAACACGATTTCATAAACCCTTGAGTCTACACTCTTCAAAAAAACACCCACGAACTTGTGAAATTTTTTTGCCAAATCAAGAACCCCATCAACCCACTTTGATACAATGTTATTATAAATTGATATATACCGTAGATACACAAGACTATTTTTATAAGAGATTACATGACTATATTTCAAAATGAGACACTCGTCAACATAAGTGAGAATAAGAAACTAACTAAACAAAATTAGATGATTTTAAAGAACTGTAAACATTACATTATTTTAATAGTTTCTTAACAAGACAAAAAGAGATATATCAACTTAAAATCAACACAATGTAATTAGACTTTTGAGATGTAAATACATATTAGGGAATTTAGCTGTCATATAAGCAGAACAATATCTTAGGAAAATCCAAAAATATTGAAAATTTTAATGTTTTGTCTGCAACAAAGAGTGTATAGAGTGTATGCATACAATTCACACGTATATGCTTTAAATATAGTCAAATGGGATCCTTAATTCAGTTCTTTATGTTAACAAACATCATCTATTTTGTTTATATTTGGGTGTAGTATCACATAGAAATGGTTGTGAATGCATTTTACCATGAACAAAAAAGTTAGTTGGTAGAAAATATTTGTTTTAATGGGTTGAAGATGGTTTATGTGTTTTTAAATCTTTTGTAGTTTTATTTGAAATATGAGGTGTGAGATGACTATGTAAGGAATTTTTATAGCATGAAACACATGTATATATTGTAGAGACGAAAGACTATTTAGAAGAGATTACATGACGATGTTTCTAAACAAAAGTTAGAATAAAAAATTGACTAAACTAAGTAAGATGATTTTAAAGAAATGTAAACATTACATTATTTTAATATCTTAACAAGACGAAGGAAAGATATCAACTTGAAATTAACACAAAGTAATTAGACTTTTGAGATTAAATTACATATTAGGGAATTTGGTTGTCATACAAGTAAGTAAACCAATATCTTAGAAAAACCCAAAAATATTGGAAATTTTAATGTTGGCTGCAACAAAGAATGTATTCATAAAATTCACACATATATGCTTTAAATATTGTCAAACAAGATTCTTAATTGAGTTCTATGGTAACAAACATCATCTATTTTGTTTACATTTGGGTGTAGTATCAAATAGAAGTGGTCGTGAATGCATTTTACCACGAACAAAAAAAACTAGTTAGTGGAAAATATTTGTTTTAATAGGTTGAAGATGAGTTATGTGTTTTTTAATCTTTTGTGGTTGTATTTCAAATATGAGGTCTTGAGATAAATGTGTAAGGAATTTTTATGACATGAAACACGTGCATATATACTATAGAGACAAAAGACTCTATTTATAAGAGATTACATGATGATGTTTCACACTCATTAATAGAAGTTAGAAAAACAACTAACCAAATTAACTAAGACGGTTTTAAAGAAATGTAAACATTACATTATTTTAATAGTTTCTTAACAAGACAAAGGAAAGATATCAACTTAAAAGTAACATAATGTAATTAGAATTTTGAGATAGAAATTACATGTTAGGGAATTTGGCTATTGTATAAGTAAGTAGAACAATATACGAGGATAACACAATAATATTGGAAGTTTTAATGTTGGCTGCAACAAAGAATGTATGCATAAAATTCACACATAAGCTTTAAATATTGTCAAACAAGATCCATAATTGAGTTCTAAATGGTAACAAACACCATCTATCTTGTTTATATTTGGGTGTAGTATCAAATAGAAATGGTTGTGAATGCTTTTACCGCAAACAAAAAAAAAATAGTTGGGGAAATTATTTGTTTTAATGGGTTGAAGATGGGTTATGTGTTTTTTAATCTTTTGTGGTTGCATCTCAAATATGAGGCCTGAGATTATTGTGTAAGGAATTTTATGGCATGAAACACGTCTACTTGTTGTATAATATGCTATTGAACTGTATTAATCAATAATTGGAGCTCCTTTGTTCAAGGATGTAGCTAATACAAGTTATACAAAATATGAAGAATGAAGAAAAGTAGTTGCATTTTGAGAATCTCATCTTAAAGTATTGAAGTTGTCATTTGCACTTAAGTTTTATCTCTGAAATAGGCCGCCTCATCGTCACCTTGATATTGACTAATGCTTGCTTAGTTGACAAATAAATGATAATGAATATTTTATACAAAACTTTATCTCTTTGTAGATTTTGCAAATTTGCCCATTTCGTGTGCGCGCTGAAATATAAATCATTTTGCTAAATTATTTATTAATTTTTAGTTATTTAATTTCTTATCTTGTTTAATTATTTAGTCAAATTCATAAGATTTCCATAGTCTATGAATTTTGCATCAATGTTTCTATCATTGGGATGATAGTGTCTGGAGAAGAAAAATAATTGTTCACAGATAAAGACTAGACAAGAAGAGCATGGGGGATAGAAGGCACAAGATTCGAGGTTTGGATAGGAATTAAACAATACGTTAAAAGAATGTACAAAGGTATCCATAATAAACAAACTATAAAGACTAGGGAAAGCAAAAGAAATTCAAACAGACTCGAAATTTCTAAATTATAAAAGTAGGTAAGAGAATCTTATATATAATTTAGTTAAAGATAAAGAGATCATTAGAAAAGAAACTTGTAAATTAAAAAGAAAAACAATGAGAAGTTTAAATGTTTAGAGAACATAACATGTATTTAATTTGTTAATTAAGTATATTATATAAATTATATAATTAAAATCTTAACATAATCTAATTAAAAAATATAAGAGATGGGAGAGGGTAAAATAAAGGCTAAAATTCAAGATGTTTGAAAGGATTTAATTAGAAGTTTAATAAATTATGAAAAAAGAGTATGACAAGTTTAAAGAAGAAATTTAAATCGTTACCAATACCTATCTTGTTTATATTTATCTTGTTTAAATCTATTGAACCTATTAAATATTGGAAGTGTAAATGATTAAATTAACCAAACTACAAAATAAAAAGAAAATTAAGAGATGTGATCTCGAAGAAAAAAAATTACTTTTAAGATTAGATTGGTTTACATAAAATAAAGAAAAAATGGGTTTGAATAAGACGTCCAATAGGTTTTTGATAGAAAGGAACAACAAGAGGGTGTTGCCTTGTGGTACAATTATTGGGTTGAAAAAAAAAGAACAACAACCAAAACAAGGGGGTTGACCCATTACAATAGCAAGGCCCACCGACAGGTTAACATGCCATCAACATCACATTGTTAGCACCAAAGGTGGTGACAAGAAAAGAACTAAACAAAGCAAAGCATAAAGGCTTTTGCCCAAAAGGATTGGGCCAAACTCAGATCGCAAGAGAGGTGGGGCGAGAGTTCAATCTATGTCGTCGGACAACAGTACACGCTATACTATAAATAGGATCCCCCATGAAAGATGTTCCACTAGGACAACAAAGAGCATTGTGGTCAGATAGTACTGGGGCCAGAGCACCTTCAACAAAAACAAGATGCAGAGCAGTGGCAGAGGAATACGGAGTAGATATGTCTCCAAGGCCTGAGGACAAAACATTATTAGCAGGAACAACAAAGGTTGCATCAAGGGCAAGACGTGGAGTCTCCTCGGAAGACTGGACACGATCAACAACATGAGCTCGAATAGGAATGTCCACAGGGGCAACAACTTCGTCAACAGACTGTGAATCCTCAGAGGACTCAGAGAGGGAGTTAGCAACACGAACTGTCAGGTGAACGAAATTAGCAGCCTTCCACCAAGTAGCAACGTTTAGGCATTGCAGAAGGGCACAATCTATGGCTATGTGACCAGTAGAAAAGCAATGACGACAACGGAAAGGGAGGCTCTCATAATCAAGCGCTTGGGTCCATGGCTTATCCCCAACCATGAGCACCACATCAGCAAGAAGTGGCTGAGAAACATCCAAGTCAACCAAGATACGAGAAAAATTGGTATGGCCCAAAGTCGTCGTAGGAATATCTATCGTGAGTTAGCCAAGGGAGTTCCCAATAGCCTCAAAACAAGACATCTCCCAAAAATGGAGAGGGAGATTTGGGAGGCAAACCCACACTGGACACACGTTGAGCGGTTCAATGAGAGGGTTGAAAGAGGCTGTCCAGGGTTTGGCAGAAAACAAATGATTTTTCCAAATCCACAACTTATTCAGGATCAAATCATGATCTTCAAGAGAAGAAAAGGTTGCAATAAAGAAACCTTAGCATAAGGGTAGAGTTCAATATTACCTGAGACAAGAAGTTGCCAAGAGTTGGAAATCCAACTGTGTAGATCCGAGAGAGATGGCCAAATGCTAGCAAACCTACCATCCAGACCACGTTGTTGGTAGAACTCCACATTTTCCACCCCTTCAGGGCGACACACAACCACAAGCAATGGGTCGGGCTTTAACCTTAGAAGGGATGGTACCAGAAGATTTAGTAGCAAGAGCGTGTTAGATGTCTTATTGTGGATATATTATTCTACGCAATATAATAATAATATAGCAGTGCAAGTTTACATCTCGCCAATACATGACAAGCACTTAGAAGGATAACACGATAACTTTAGACAACATATGGCAGAAAGATATACTTTATTCTCATGTAATGTCATCACAATTATAATCCATTCTCGCTGCCAACATGATACATATAAAGTGACCGACGGTTGGTTGGGTGAATCAACCGTTGCCAACCTTCTACAACTACTCGAGAACCAACTGCCATTACATTGTCGATACAACACATAATGATTATTATTAACAAACTACGACTAACATCAGCCCCCAAAAAGGAAGTCATCTTCCAGGCGACTGGAAAACAAAATGGCTGATGTGGACACACAAGAAAGCTACTAGAGAGAAGGATGATAGGACGTCCCTAGAGTGATAGAGGACGTAGGATGTGCCAGCTACTGTCCAAGAAGCCTCAGATCAAGGTGTGCAGACCAAGTCACCTGTTGTAGCTGAAGGAAGGTATCCTAGAAAGTCCTCTCTATGCTATAGAGAAAACCCATCATCCCTGCCTGACCTACTAGAATGTGAGGCCTGCCCCATGCCTCCAACATTTCTGTAGTTTCTTTCCTAACCCTGAAGCGAGCCAATGTTTATTTCCTGGTAGTTACTGTGTCTTGCCCAAAGTCTATTTCCTTGGTAGTTGCTCCCATCCTAACCATGAAGCGATCCATCTCCTCCATATGCCGACCAAATTTATGAAGAGTGCTCATGGGGTCCCGAGGATCTGGTGTAACCCATTGTAGCACAATGTCTCACTCTCCCACTTCCTCCCTTTCTAGGAGTGCTTGTGGGCCTCCCGAGATTTTCATCACTTCTACTTGGTACTCTTGTGCCTCCTTTGGGCTCCCATTGGTCGTCTTTGTTTCTGTTACCATACCTCCCTCCTCTTGCACTGGCTCAGGTGGCTCCACTAGTACTCCAAGTAGGGGTAAGGCATTATCTATGGAAGTGTGTATGTCTTCTTGCTCGTCCATTAGTGGCGTCTGTTTCCCTACTATTGCACCCTCAATTGGTAGTGTAGGGTGTGCTCCTAATGCCTGTTCCTTTAGTGGGGTCAAGCGATAGGGCCCCTAGCAGGGTCTGGGGGAACGCCCCTCATGGGGGTTTGGGAGCAGCGCCCCAACATGGTCGAGGGGCAGCGTCCCACGCGGGGTCAAAATTGGCACCTTCCAAACCATCCAAAACTCCAGGACGCACACCATTTTCTTGATTTTGCTTGATGTTTAAGAGAATGCTGATGAAGCCCATAAATGGTACGGGTGACAACCTTCCTTTTCTCAGCTGTACGGATGACCCACAATGGAACCCCTCTGCGTCGTATGGTCGTACGACCAATGACATCTCCACTGTGTAGACGTCGTATGGCTCATACGTGCGAATGATTTTCTTTACACCGTACGACCCCCGTTGTTGCCATGCACTGTATGAACAACTTTCTTTCCATGCACCATACAACCAACTTTCTTTCCAGGTGTCGTACAACCCACTTTGTTTCCATGCACCATATGAGCAACTTTCTTTCCATGCGCAGTATGACCAACTTCATTTCGCTGTACCATACGACCCACTCTGTTTCCATGTACCGTACGATCTATACTGCTATTTCGTACGACATTTCTAGTCGTTGTTGTGCGATTTGTACGGTTGCTCAGGTCTCTCACTTGTACGACTCAACATGGTCAATTTTTTTTTGATTTTTTCCTGTAAGCTTCCGAGGGTGTTTGTTTCTTTTTATTCTTGTTTTTGCCCCCTTTTCTGTCTTGTCTCTTTCAAATCTGAGGACGGGGGTATCATCCACCCTCGCCGCCTTCCTCACAATGAGCGCACTCTAGGGGGTAGGTATCGTTTCTTCTGGTTCAATTTCAAAAATCTCCAATACATTACAATCTAGGTGGAAGATTTCATAATCCTCTATCTGCCAGTTAAATAACTCGTTGAGGGAACTAGTCTTGTCCTCAGAGCAATTTCCTAGCCTCGGAACCCCTTCCTCATCAGGTTCCATCCCATCCTCTTTATTGCGTCCGTCTCCTGATCCTGAGTCAGATACTAGTTCTTGGCTCACCGTCTAAGTGCACAAATCAATGATATATTTCTCTTCGTCGCGCTCAATATAGAGTGTGTTCTTTTTCCAATTATGGTTAGCCTTTGGTGTGATGAGCCATCCTCTGCCTAGGAGGGCATCATACCCCTTTTTCTCCAGAGCAATGACCATGAAGTCAAGAAAGAATTGTTGACTTGCAATGACCACCCGCTGTCCCATTAGCATTCTTATTAGTTTAATGCCATGTTGGTATGCTCCTACCAGATGGAATGTCAAAGGCCACAGAGTTTTCCCATAGCCTTCCATGTTCCTTCCAGTAGCACGTTCACTCTGGACCCCTCATCCACAATGGTGTTTGTGAGTTTGTATCCCATGATTTTCATTTCCACTACCGCAGGCATCCTGCCAACGCCAACTGCCAACAACATAGGGTTCGTAGTGGTATCATTTTCTTCTTCCACCATATCGTCTTCCTTCCTTCCTCTCGGTGTTCCTTCTTTGTCCTTGGTTGTGTCGCGTACCTCATTGTTGTCTACCTTAGTGATGACTACCTTCAGTTGTGGTTATGTTTCTAGAAGGTCCGCCACCCGTACAGGTACGGTGGCTTGCAACATCTACTCTATGATGTTGGCCTCAGATGTTGACCGTACAGAGGTACTCACACTACCATGTGAGAGTCATCATTGCGCCAGTTTGACCTCAATTTTTGCTTCCCTCAATCTTCCCTTTTCTGTATTAGGATCATGATACGTGAGCTTCCTTGCTTGTGACCTCATGATGGAAAGAGCCTCTACTTCAGGGTGTGCGACCTCTATCATGTTTACCCCCTTTTGTTTGGGGCAGTCAGCATCCTCATGGTTGCTTGGACCACACCATTTGCATAGCATGCTTCCTCCACCTAGACTACTGCCGCTCTCATAGTCCCGCACAAAGTGGTCCCACTCGTTACATGTGTGACATTGTATCATGGGCCACCTCTTCACGTCGTAGTGGATGCGACTTCTCGGTGTGTTATTGTTGCTATTGTTATTACTTCCTCGTTGATTGGTGTGGTAACCTCCTAGTGAGGTGTTTGTGTTTCTTGGAGGTGTGGCGGGCGGAGTTGTTTGTTCCCCTTGGGTAAAGAGAACTTGAGTGCTAGTTACCTTCAAATTGTACGAACACTCCTTGATGGAGTGCCCTAGTACCTAAAAAATATAAAAAAATGCCTTCCATGGACAATTGGGTTTGGTATGGCCTTCCAACTTGCAGTCCGTGCACCAAAGTTCCTTGCCATCTTTTGTCTCCTCTTTTATAGCCCTCATTTCCTTCATCATTCTCATCACATCTTTTTGTAGTGCCTATATAGTTTTGGATTCTCCCTCACTATCCCCATCCATGCTATCGTCATCACTCGTCTTCTTCTTACCTTTGGATGTCTTGTTTTTACTTTCAATATCCATCGCATTGTTGTAGGTGTCGGTGTACGAGGATGGTGGCACCATTTGCATCTTCCTCCTTAGGGATGGAGTTAGTCCCTCAATGAACCATCATTTTTTCAAACCATCCGCTAGCTTCTTTTCGAGTTTACCAATGAGTTCCTTTAGCCTACGATGGTAAGATCGTACTGTTTAATTTTTCCCCTGTCGTGTAATGTAAATTTCTGCCACTACTTCATCATCATCACGGAGCAATCTGAACTCCTCCTTGAATTTTTTTCAGGTCATCCCAAGTCGCCTTGCCCCCTGCTGGCAGGTCCATCTATCAATCAATTGCAATCCCTCTTAGGGTAGCAGGAAAATCCTTCAACCAATAGTCATGGTCATCCTGGCCATTTTCTTCCCATATCGTTACACATGTTTTACAGTGGCAGGCCAGATCTTCTGATTCGTCCCCACTGAACTTGGACAATTTCTGTTTCTCGGGGGGGGGGGTTTGCCATTTTCCATGTACGGTAGGCACCGTGCATGTTATTAGACGTTGGCGGGTTGGTTCCTCCTCCGCGTCCTTGTGCGTCTTCCACACCCCTGGCTACACACGAGTCTTCTACCCCTGAACCTCTGTCATTCACGTCTTGGTTGCCTTCTTCGTAGTGGTACTGGTACTCTTCTCCCTAGAGTCTCTGGTTCTATTCTCCCTATTCTTGATCCCTCTGAGATAACGAGATTGCAGATTCCCTGCAGGGTACTCTCAAATTAATCTGCTACCTCCCCTTTGTGATTTCCCTCTTGGATATTTTCCTCTTTGGAATGTACAGATGGTTTGGTTGGTACTGAGTCACCACCTTCCCAACTGTCGGTGTCAGATCCTTCGTGCGCCCAAGAATTTCTCGAGAGTGGTAGTTCATCGACGATCGCTTCCCACTCCTGTCTTGACGATTGTATTTTTGCGCCACGTGCCCACGGTGGGGGACCAAAAGACTATTTTACTAGTTGTTGTAGTTGTTGGCATCTCTCTACTTTCTCTTGGATACGTAGAGACCTCCGTACGGTAGTTTCGATTTCCTTCTCTCCTTTTGTCTCCACCTTTGTGTGTTGCCTACTATCGTTGTTTGGTAGGTTGGGAGTTAATTGTCAGAGTTACTTACGTCTGCTAGTTCCAACAATTCTCGGGCCAACAATCTCGGAAGGCTACCAAGAATATCATAGACAGGACCGCTCACTGTGAGTTCGGCGCGTACCATATCAGTCGAGACCACTCTCTCCCATTGTACATACTCATCAAACGTCCCATGTGTGAACCGAGTTTTGTGTTAACTGGTCCTCTCGGGTTACTTCGGTATTTTATTCTCCATCACTATCAATTAGCAGGACTTGTTGGTCGAAGGTACGACCCATTATGCTGCCATCCCGCCAATCCTACTTCCCTCGACTGCCAGGTTTGAACTTAGGCAACAATGCCAAAATGTTCTAGATGTCTTACTGTGGATATATTATTCTACGCAATATAACAGTAATGTAGCAGTGCAAGATTACATCTTGCCAATACATGACAAGCACTTAGAAGGATAACTTGATAACTTTAGACAACATATGACAGGAAGATATACTTTATTCTCATGTAATGTCATCACAACCATAATCCATTCTTGTTGCCAACAGGCTACATATAAAGTGGCCGACGGTTGGTTGGGTGAATCACCCGTCGCCAACCTCCTACAACTACCCGAGAACCAACTGCAATTACATTGCCGATACAACATGAAGTATACTTATTGTTAACAAACTACGAATAACAGAGCGTAACTCTTTCCACCAACAGTAGTAGTTTCAAGAGGGGGGCCCCTCCCCTGACATCATCAGAGACACCAACACCATCAGAACCCTGGGGAGCACTAGAAAAAGTACCAATCCCAACAACCTTAGGGCCAACGCCCAAATTAGCACCATACACGCCACTGGGGGCAAGACTTGAGGTGCAACGAGGAGGAAAGAGCTCCTATAGGCGGCCCAAGACAAGAGCCACCAACAAGCACCAAACACGAAATAGTGGTAGAGACATTAGCCGCAAGAGAAGAGCCACCTCCAACAAGCAAAGGGGACGACGCACGGAAGCCATGGGAAACCCTAGAGTGGGGAGGAAAGAAATTTGTAAGAGAGGCATTTGAGAAAAAATGAGGTTCTACCCCTCATGCGTATCAAGGTTTGAAGGATGGATATGAATTTCAATGGCTTTCTTAAGCTCTTTGAAATAGATTATTATCTTTGGATATGATTTGTGTATTTTTGGAGCAAAATGTTGTTTGGAGGAGCGTTTGACAAGGGTTGTTTTGAGAGAGTGCTTATGCTTGGTGTTAGCCACGTGTTCTTTGATTTTGATTTTGAAAGAGCTACCAATTTCACCTATATAGGGGATGCCTCAAGAGAAAACAAATTTGTGGACATCAAGCTCAATATAGATATCCCTAGGGTCTTTAATAGGATAGATGTGGTTTCTCAAAGTTGAGAAGGGATTGAAATCACATTGAAGGTCCAACTTAAGAAGTATTTTGGATATTTTGTGGGAAATGATTTTAATGTATGAAAGGGTGGTTGTAGGAGGACCTTCTTATCAAGTGGGGAGGAAAGAAATGTGTAAGAGAGGCATTTGAGAAAAATTGAGGTTCTACCCCTCATGCGTATCAAGGTTTGAAGGATGGATATGAATTTCAATAGCTTTCTTAAGCTCTTTGAAATAGATTATTATCTTTGGATATGATTTTTGTATTTTTGGAGCAAAATGTTGTTTGGAGGAGCGTTTGACAAGGGTTGTTTTGAGAGAGAGCTTATGCTTGGTTTTAGCCACATGTTCTTTGATTTTGATTTTGAAAGAGCTACCAATTTCACCTATATAGGGGATGCTTCAAGAGAAAACAAATTTGTGGACATCAAGCTCAATATAGGTATCCCTAGGGTCTTTAATAGGGCAGATGTGGTTTCTCAAAGTTGAGAAAGGATTGAAATCACATTGAAGGTCTAGCTTAAGAAGTATTTTGGATATTTTGTGGGAAATGATTTTAATCTATGAAAGGGTGGTTGTAGGAGGGCCTTCTTATCAAGTGGGGAGGAAAGAAATGTGTAAGAGAGGCATTTGAGAAAAAATGAGGTTCTACCCCTCATGCATATCAAGGTTTGAAGGATGGATACGAATTTCAATGACTTTCTTAAGTTCTTTGAAATAGATTATTATCTTTGGATATGATTTGTGTATTTTTGGAGCAAAATGTTGTTTGGAGGAGCGTTTGACAAGGGTTGTTTTGAGAGAGCGTTTATGCTTGGTGTTAGCCATGTGTTCTTTGATTTTGATTTTGAAAGAGCTACCAATTTCACCTATATAGGGGATGCCTCAATAGAAAACAAATTTGTGGACATCAAGCTCAATATAGATATCCCTAGGGTCTTTAATAGGATAGATGTGGTTTCAAAAAGTTGAGAAGGGATTGAAATCACATTGAAGGTCCAACTTAAGAAGTATTTTGGATATTTTGTGGGAAATGATTTTAATTTATGAAAGGGTGGTTGTAGGAGGACCTTCTTATTTATTGCTTATTGTACATTAAATCCCTCAACTAATGTATGACTCTTGGTTTCCTAGCTTAAATTCTATCAATGTTGTCAACTTTCATTGTCATTTCATTTCAACGTTTGTTTGATGTTTTAATTTGACATGCTTGGGAGTGATTTGAATTGGTTGCATAGAGAGAAAGAGAGAGAGAGAGAGAGAGAGAGAGAGAGAGAGAGAGAGTTAAATCACGTAAGGTGGTAATTTAGTTTCCTGAATATTATATTGCGTCCTTTCGAATATAAAATAAACATAACCATAGACATGATTTGTTTTTTATTAAGATGGAAGGGAAAGGGCCCTAAACCCAGATATTAGCATCACAACATTACATAAACATCTACGAAGCAGACTTCGGGCCATTATAGCCGGAAGCCTCCAAAGCCATCACAGAGCAAAATAATAAAAAACTACCTGAAAAGTTCTACCACCTACCACTACTCTATTTAAAGTAATATTCATGTCCATATCACTAGCTAGCAACATTTTCCAATAACAAAAGAGACCTCGACGAGAAAGGAGAAACAACGTATTATCCCAGTTAAAACACTCACTACAAAAAATTAAAGCATCGAAAAATTTATCCATAAGAACATCAGTCTTAACAACAAACCAACTATAACATAACAAACATATAAAAAAAATCATTTAAGGCTAGAAATAGCCTCCCAAACCCTTAGAGAGGCGATTGAGATCGTTAATCTAGTCTTCAACATCAACTTCTTCAAGTTCCTCTTCCTCGTTCTCATGGTTTTTTGACCCCTTCACACTTTTCCTTAATCTACTCTTTTCCGTAGTCACCCCAAACACAACCTTCCTCATAAAACCGTTAATTAACCTGGATTAAGAAGACATAGCATAACTAAATTCATCTTTAGAAATAGCCTGAGGAGTGGAATTTTTGAGAGCATCCAGTCTTTTCTTTAGGTCCAACATTTGATTCATCATAGTATTGTCCTTTTCACTCTCTAGAATGGGAGTTAGAGACTTATTTTTCATGCAATCTTCCTTTTGAGAAACTAGGGAAGAAAAGAGCTGGTTCACCATCTCCTCAACATCCTTTAAATTAATAGTAATCTTCGGGGTCTTATCTTCCTCAATATCCTCAAGCTCTTCATCAACCTTTTCATTATCATAATCTTCCTCATTAGAGATATCCATGTCTTCACTCTTGTCAGGTTCATTATCCTGGTCAGTTTCAGGGACTACTTCCTCCTCCAGATTTTTCCCTTTTGTTTCTTTCTTGAATCTCATCCTAGCAGATCTTACGCTCCCCATAGCTAGTATCATATCTTTTATCTCCCAAACCTTCCCACTTCTAACCTTCCTTAGAATTAGTCTCCTCTTCCATGTCTTCTTTATCAACATCAATATACATACTTTTGTCTCCAGGCTTAGTCTTTCTTATCTTAGCATAGACAATCTTTCTTATCTTAGCAGGGACAAGCTTCTTAGCAGGAAATTTTCTCTTGATAGGAGTGGTGTCTAAGAGGGTTTCTTAAAAAGACACACCAGGGGAGGGCTTTATCTTAGCAAAGGGCTATAGAGTTTCATTAATTGTTTTTGTTTTTAGGTTTAGGGTTCGAGCTCTCAGGGAGAGGACCACTGCCAAGCAACTCAATTTTGATAGTGCTTTTAGGAGCTTGAACATTTTGACTTTGTTCCTTCCGAGGATACTTAAGGAACCTACTATTGATAGGAGAGTTGCTAAACAAAAATTGGTAGAGAATATATATCAGAGCTTGGCGTAAAAGAGGAGAATCACCCTTATTGATGCTATTGCTTAGAGACGAAAACATAAAGTAGGGCACATTAACTTTGTCACCATGCATAATGTGATTAAGAATGGGCAGATGGTACCCATGAAAACTAGAAAACCTACCATGGAGCGTAAAATACTTCATAACATATAGAAAAAAAGAGCATAAGGAGCACAGAGAGAGGAACACACATACCCATTACCAGTAGACACGACCACTTGTTTTTCACCCTTTTCAAAAAATTTCTTCAAGTATTTTTTTATAATCCCCATTGCTCCTCCTTTCCACCTTGTCACTGATGCAATCAAGACTAGTAGCTTCAGCAATAAGCTCCGGTGTCACACAAAATTTTACACTCTCTATAGCCACATTTCCTTGATGCCAGGAGTTAACAAATTTCATGGACAAAGTGCTATTAAACCCTTTCATGGCTTGAATATAAATCATAAGCCCAACATGTTCAAATTCATCACAAAGCTCACCATTTTGCATCAGCTCCTTGCACTTTTGGTTCAACCTTCTTCAATGGGCCACCCATGATCACACTTCTTTGAAACTAGTATGGGTCTCTTTCGCAGTCATAGCAATAAGCCCTCTAAATCTTTGGACAACACAAACCAGTAAAGGCTTTTTCCGTTTCCTTTCTAGCCCAAATCAGAAGCTTCTTGAAGACGACAGTGAAAACCCTTCAAAAAAAATCCTTTTGATACTGCCAATTAATAATTTCTCTAATGTCTGGACTTCTAGAAGAATTTTTTTTGGAGATTTGAAATGACAATTGCCGTGAAGCGAAGGAAAAAAGGCCATGTGATTATCCGTGCCAAAAAACTTGATAATAAAAGCGGCACAATTACAATAAATACAAGTGTCACTTCACCTTTTAATAACATTATTAATCCCTATCATGTCGATCCAAACACCAACCCAACTAAGGTCTGAATTCGTTGTGTCCAGGTCAACAACTAACCTCATAATCATATCACACAATATCTACTGACATTCCTTTTATATTTTATTTCCGCCAAATCTTTATTAATTTTATGGCCTTTTTTATTCAAAGTCGAGGACTTCTCTTTCCCGCCTTTAGCCAAAATGCTATGAATATAGCCGTTAACCTATAAATTCTTGAAGGGTACTTTTCAAAAGGAAACAAAGTGTGAACACATTGCTCCCTCTTATTCTGAGATGACATAAAACTATTAAAAGGAAGAGACCCTGTATAACCAAAAATATATCAGACCACATTTTCCACCCCTTGGTATTGAACACACTAGTCTCTTTTCCTTTCATTAGCAAGAATTTCCTTTTAGCTTTTGAGGGCACATATTAAAAGTAACATGCACCCAATCCAGGGCATTGAGCTCCCAATTCGCCATATAATCAGCTGCAAAGTTCCCCTCTCTCAAAGTGTGAATAATTATAACCTGGCTAAAAGAAGACAACATTCTTTTACAGTCTTCCATCAAACTTGAAATGTACCATAAATAACTAGCTTTATTTTGCACGTGGTCTAGAATCATTTTGGAATCCCCTTCAAGAATAAATCTATCAAAATTTAGATCCTTTAATCGTTTAATTCCATACCAAGCAACTTCTTACCATTACCAATGATCGTTCGACCTCCTTTCTTAAGACTGTTTTTGACATTAACAATACTCTTCCACTTGGGGGGGGGGGGAACCTATGGCAGAGCAATGCCCGTGTAAAAAGGAGTCAGAATTCCCATTACCTAGATATTTCACCTTCATTATCCTAGTCCACTCCTTCTTATCTTCCATGAACAACCAACCTATCTTAGTCATAAGAGCTGTATGGCAAAACTGTGGTTTTCGATTAACTCTTGTTTAAGCTTAAATTTGGACTCATGCAGATTCGTTCAGGTACAAACTGATGGAAGATATAGTGACTATTTTCTCAAGGGATGAAGATAACAAGGCAAGTGGGTACGAATGCAACTACAAAATTAAACCCATTGCAAAACAAAACAGTTCTGGCAACAGGAACTGTCGCTTCCTAGCAACAGAAACATTAACAACTATAATAATTCTAGGAATTAAGCTCACAAATCCCAAGCAAACTAATATGGAAATCACAAAAGAACATAAAGAATAAATAATTAAGCAAGAATTTCCTTAATGCACATTTGATTTGACTTTCTATTAAAATGGGACTGGAACTGTTAATAAAATATGACAGGAGCTAACAATATGCATAGTAATAACAACAATTTCCTATATAAATTCCAAATCACAAATTCACAATATAAAGTATTTCTATAAATGAGTGAGAACTTGACAAAATTTTTACCATCTTGCTTAATAATAAATAGTGCTTGATTAGATTGAAATCGTAACAGTGTAACAGTAAACACACTGGGCTAATAATTCGAAATGAAACATTATGCTATGACAAAAAGAACACACATCACTGAAACAATAAATTACAGAAATCACCAGCATTCTGAGCAGTGGGCCCTGTCTCCCCAGTCTGCTGAATGATGAAATAAAATCGCTGCTCTTACGTGATTTGGATCATGCAAAGTATTATTTTATTTATCAATGATTCCATACAAGAGTTTCTACAGAAACCTCCCTCACAATCTACATTATGCTACTTATATACACGCAACTATAACAAATGCATTTTAAGAATAGTTTATTGTTTTTGCCTACAACCAAAAAATTGAATAATACAATGGTCTACCAAAGACCTTTACTTCTGCCCATGGATTAAAAAACAATTGTTAAAACAACATTTGAAAATAGGAAATAACAAATATTTGGTTTTTCCTCCAAAGCACAAATGGTATCATGAATTCAATCCTTATTATATGCCGAGCTGGAGAAGTTATATGTTGGGCTGGTAATATGGCCACCCAAATTCAATGTGGAATCTTGGGCCGTAACAGTAAATTAGGAAATGCTATGTTTAGAAAACAATCTGTAACTCTTTGCTCCTTCATTTTCTGAGGATTTTTCCACTTTGGAACTTATTTCGGCTCATTCGGGACAAATCCCATGTCTTGGATTTTCCAGATTCGTCCTCATTTGCTTGCAAAAAATAACGTAAAAATGACTGTTCATATCTGATATATTTTTGGCTGGAAACATTTGAGCATAAGCTAAAGTGGATGCATATTACAAAAAACTTTGTTACAATAGAACATAAGAAATAGGAAACGGTTCAGTTCTGATTTTCTCCAAGCTTGCAACAAACTATTCTTTATGGCAGATTGTTCTCCTCAACATCCTTCCACAAATTGTATGTAACATGTGACATGTCTGTAATAATTGATCAATCATCTCATATGATGAAGTGGCATGTAAACATCTGATGTTACAACAGTCCATGTGGCAATAATGAGTGACAATAAGGTTCCTGAACATAAGGTGACAGAAAGCATGCTGCAAGATATATATTCCAAGGTATAAAATAACAATACTTATTGTTAAAGACAATCTATAATTATTTTTCATAATTTAATCTCAAAATCATATTAAACATGACTTATATATATTAAATCATATGCAACATAAAATGGTTAAATCATATGAAAATAGAATGGATATGAAATATAGAAATGAATACGAACGTATATGAAAATGACATAAAATGAGACACAAATAACTCTTGTCAAGAGCCTTATTGAATTGTCTCACTCTTCTAATTCCCAGACCACCAACTTTTTTAGGAGTGTAGACCTTTTCCCACTTGACCAGAGCCATTTGGGTTTTGGCCTCGGTGCCTGTCCAAAGAAAATTCTTTTGGATTCTTTCGATCGCATCACAACCGAGCTAGGGATCTTCAAAAGGGATATAAAGGACTCCGAGGTATTTTGCAAACAAGATTTTAGTAGCTAAATTTTTCTTCCAAGGCTAAGGAGTATACCTTTCCACCCTACAAGTTTCCTCTGGAATCTCTCAATGAGGTTATTCCAATATAAGGTAGGAGGGAATTTAGCAGTGAGGGGAAGCCCCAGATAGGAGTCCGGGAGAGGGGTTACCTTGCAACCCAAAATCCTGGATAATCTAGTTTGTAGGGAAACATCCACATTAAAGAAGTAAATATTGCTTTTATTATAGTTTATCTGCTAGCCCGAGACCTTAGCATAACTATCAAGGAGCTCCTTCCATTTTTTTTATCTTTAGAGATATAAGCTTCTCCAAACATAATAGTATCATCCACAAATTGTTGATGGGAAAAGTGATGTAGATGAGAAGTAACCAGAAACCACATTATCAGGGTATTAAGACATACCAAAAACCACATTATTAAAAGATACTATTAGGTTGTTATTAGAGGAGTGAGAAGAGTACCCTTCACCTTACTTGGATTCCAAAGCGTAGTTAGACCTCCAGAAGCACCAAAAGAAACACAGACTTCCCATTCCGCTCCATACCAAATATTACTAACCACTTTCTCAAAAATCTCCTTATTCATTTTAGTTTCCTAGATAATCAAGATATCGGCTTTGTTCTCTTGAATAACATATTTCAACATGTGCTATTTGAGCTGGCTATTCAAGCCCCTCACATTCCAAGATAGAATCTTTATAATCAAACCTAAAAAATAACAAATCGCCTCTAGCCAACCACCCCTTGGGTTGTTGGACCGTTACACCACAGTAGTGGATATCTCAATTTTTATTTTTCTTGACATTAGAGAAGCCATCTATGGTTCTCTATCTACCAATTGCTACTTCCTTCGCTATTTCTCTTTCTCTACTCTCTTTTTGTGTTGGTCTGCCTTGCTTAGATTCACTGCCCACATCTATTTTTTTTTTCCTATGCTTACCTTTTCCTTCAGCCATGTTCCAGTCCAAATCAACACCATCTTCCTCATCAAATAATTTGTATCCTCTTTTAGGAGGAGACGAAGAGAACCCTAACATTGAGAGTTGCTCCATAAGGTTGGTGGAACCGCAAGGCCCACTTATAAGCTTTGGAGACATAACATCGGTGCTATTCTCTTTTTTGTACTGCGACTCATTTTTATTATTGAGATCATCATATCCCTTCGAATCAAGTCACAACATATGAAACCCAACCATCATGTCCTCTTGGCTAATAACTTTCTTCTTTAGCACTCCATCTGAGTGTGATATATTCAACTAAGCACCACTTCATCCAAAACATCAAAATGTTTATATTAAAATTGAAAATTGTATAATTCCAAGTATACAACAAGAATTGGTAGTTTTTCATTGATATATTTAAAACTTATGACCATAGTCTAAGTCTATGATTTTTAATAAACGCAAGGAATTAATCTAAATGAAGTTGATTTAAAAAATAAACTCTATGCATCCTTCACAACAATTAAAGAAATAATAGGAGGCATAATGGTCTATTAAAGTTGATGTGCTAAAATAATCCATTTAGGAATTATAATAGAAAATTTAAAAGCATATTTAAGAGTTGGGTTTTGGTTATCAACTTTCTGAATTGTATTTTTTTTAAATTGTCAATTTGGCCGCTGTTCTTTTATCCTTCTGCAAAAGGCCATTTGCCTCTCCATAGCTCCATGAAAACTCGTCGACTCCATTTTGAAGAAAGCCATCTCTCAGCTCTACGTGGTAGATAAGGCCATTCATGCATATTAATTTCCTTCTCACTTCAGGCGTTAATGCCTTATATTTAGGTGTTCTCACCGTCAATCCTAGCTCCTCGTGGAGAGAATTGAAATTTTCTATATCCATGTCAGAGACATTTTTAATCATTCCAACTAGTGCCTTTGACAACTTGTGTACTTCTATGTTGCCCTATGAGAAAATGTGCGTGACTTTTGAAATCTTCCAGTTGGGCCAAACTATGCCAAATTAGCGGGAGGAGCCTTTTTTAGCTTCCAATTTGGCATATCTTGGTGCAAAATTGCATTAGTTACAATCATGAAGTCCCTTTCTAGGCAGAGCTTCCCAAACCTTATTGTGATGCATGAAAGGATCCTAAATCACGCTGCTAATAATTCATTTTCATTGTTGGTTCCTATTGATAATTTCCTAGCCTCAACTACTGAGAGTTTTTTAGAACACAACCACTTCTAGATGAGCTAGATGAGCTTGGATTTTCTGTGGTGCTTCCATTAAAATTGACTTTGATCCACCCCTCATCAAGTGAATGCTATTGGATGTTTGTTCTAAGATTAGAGGATGGATCAACCCAACAAGACCCATAAATGAAGGGAGATTGTATTCTTAATAATATAACGCGTATCAATTTGTTATAAAAATTAACATTGTTGGGATAGATGGAGACATCAAATGCACAACTAAGAACCTTGGGAAATAAATGAAAACTAAAGGATTAGGTGAAATGAGTTAAATGAATGAAGAGTGAGTAAGTTATCTCCCAAAAGGATGGATTGTTCCACTCCTTAAAAAGGGTGGACTATCCACTCCTTAAAATGGTGGATTATTCCACTCTTTGAACTATCAATCTATATCTGAAATTCTCCAATAAATAGAAGATTAATAAACTTACTAATTTAGAAGTGATTGTAAGAAGCTAGTTAAAGAGATATAATGACATGAAAAATAAAGATCACAAGATTGAAAGCCGATTTGAGCACAAATTTTAGTAGAGTGTGATCAAATAATCTCAATCTACTATCTTTAATGATTATTATTTGCATTAGATTTCTTCCTTAGGGGCTCCATAAATATCTTAATTTCGAATTGATGCAAAAATACTTATAATAATAAAAAACACCATTCTCATATATTCCAGTTCCAATAGATTTTATAAAAGTCGTCTAATTGTATAAAACTCAATCCTATAATATGTAAGTCATAGAATTCTGCTACGCTTCTCCAAGATATCCAAGTCATCATGACTCATCTAAGAACAATCTCTTCATAGGTCCATGTTGAACTCAATTTAAACCAAGATGTAGGCTCCTTAGACTTTCTATTGAAATTTCATCAAGAGTAACCATATCAAAACATCTCTAATCATAAGAGAACAACAAGGGTTATACAACCAAACTCATGGCTTTGATACCAAATGTAAGGAAATTTCCATCCATATAATCAAAATTTCTACATAACATAGAGAGAGAGAGAAATCTATGTGCAAACAAGTATTTAGAATCCATATGAAAAATATAGACAACATACCATCAAAGATGACACAAGATATATACCTTGTGAAAATCCTTAAGAAGGAAAAACATAGCCTCTAAAAGTGTCTATGATGTATATTATTCGGTAATAAAACATTGCAATACACTTATAAAGCCTCCATGAATACCTATGAAACATGAAGCCTCTCCAATGCATCGTTCATGTATTCAACAATGAATCCACCCAACCCATGCCACACTTCTCATATGCACTCCTCAAAAGAAGACTCAATACAATGACAACTTAGTCAAAACCCAACTAGCCAACCTTTGACAAGTATTGTTGTGTTTGATATTTAAGAAACAAGCTCACACAAAATCAAATGGTATTACATAAAACCACGTGACTAATACCATGAGATTACAAAACCATCAAGCCCTAAAAAAAATCTTCCCATGTGAAGCCCATTAAATATTTTCCAGTGTTACATAGAACACATAATGGTCCCAAGAATGTTAACTCGTAGTGACATACATATTCTTAGGTCCCCTAGGTGCACCATACAAATAATAAAAAATTATCATTACAACATTATGCAAGGTGTACAACATCCCAAATCCTAACACATGAGACCCTCCCCATCTTTATTATTTTCTATGTCGACTGATCATGCCATACTAGGGACAAAATTAACTTTCCCAAAAATGTCAATTGCAAGAAAGTGTCAATTGTGCTATGTATCTAGGTTTATATTTCCACTATGACCCTCAAGCCTTCGATATACCATAATGCAATTTATATTTTGTTTGGACTTTATAGTTTCTCCCTTATGACATTCTAACATCTCTACGCTGGGTGAATTTATTGTATTTTTACCATGCATGATTCTTTATTTATATGGGCCATCAAATTTTAACATAATTATATGTTTGTAGTTATATTATGAACCACATTATGTCTTCTAAATTCACTTTGTATTGACATTCTCAAAAAGATGTTCTACATTGCTATGGTATTAAAATAATGTTAGTGTTACAATTTAACTAGTAAATTTATAATTTAATTTTTAAAAAAAAAATGAAAAATTGATCTTATTAAAAGTATTAAATCACTCTTTACAAATGAAATTCAACTCCTTTTCTTTGCTTTCTTCTTCTCTTTTTTTTCTTCTATTGTCCTCTTAACTTTGGATGCTTGTAAATGTTTTATTTTAGCAAAGTAATCTAAGTCATCAGTAATAATTTAGATATATAATCAAAGTTATTTATAATAGTTAACATAAAAAAAACCAATATCTATAAATTAATCTATATAATTTAATAAAATTCCTTTAAAAAATCAAAAGCTTTATTTTTATATAAAAATCTATCAATACTTTAAAAATTAGCCATATCATTTCACCACCATATATTAGACCTCTTAACATAATTATTTCTGTCTATATAAATATACATCTTTAATCATGAAATAAATTCTCCTTTGAATAAAGACTTCCTCTTTTAATTGGAAATGAGGCCTTTGAATGCCTACTTTCCACAAATTTTCTTATATCATAATCATTACAACTAGAAAAAATCATAACTTTCACCCTCAATTCAAGATTCCCACTTGAAAAATTACTCTTTCTCATAGGCTTCAATAACTTTATTTACTTTAATAATTTATATGCTTTCCTTTCCCCAACCACATTAATAACTTTTAATGGACTTAGCATGGAATTCTTATTTTTAGGGCCACCTTTTAAATATTTTTCATCCTATTAAACGCGTTTTCTTCCATAAAAATAATTCTGTAGCCCATCTTTTTGACTCGTCAATTCACCTTTATTACGCACTATTACCCATTTGGAATAAAATGAAAATTTTTGTTTATTTATTTTCCTTAAAATTATTTAAAAGATTTAATTTGATTAATTAAATTTAATTAATAAGAATGTTTTTATGTCTATAATAATATTATTTATAAATTTTATTGAGTTAAGTCAGATCTATGAGATAATTTTGCTGGACCAAGTCTCCCATTAATCAAATAACATGTTAATCAAATAAAATGTTTCTATTCACATGTATATTATCTAGTAATAGTAATGATTCACATATATATTATGTAATAATGTTAAAGAGTTGATATCTTAAGGCCAAATATTATTGAGTCATTACATATATCTAAAATGTATATAGTAGTAGATTAAAAAATTGCCCTTATATTTATAGAATAGATATACCTTCAAAATAATTGATAATCTAAATGGATTTTGGTTGGTATAAGTATTCTGCCATAATATCTAGGTTGGGTGAATAATATTAAGTAGCCTTGGGTGTGGTTAGATAGTAAGGTAGCAATTGTAAGAGTGATATTGGATCTTTGGTGTTTGAAAAATGAGGCTTGAAGGGTTCTATCAGAAGATGAAAGAAGAAATTTAAAGAGGAATAAGTGAGAGTAAGGCCATTTTATGTATTAGTGTCTCTAATGCATCTTTTCTTGTTGAGAGTTAGTTGAATTAGGGTGTGCAAAATATCTTTCTACGAGAAAACTTTGATAGTAGGTAGTTCATCTAAGATATATATTCATGATGATTCCATCACTAAATTGATTTATCAATTCATTGATATAGAAATGTACTTATGCTTATTGGAACTCTTTATGCCAGTCCAATTTGTTGGCACTATTCTAGTTAATGTGAAAAGAATGTTAGGGATAAAAGCATAATCAAGTACTATAGACTTTAAATTGAAGCACAACTTTTGATGGGGTGCAGGTCGGAAAGTCCAAGAATGGACTGTCCAAACTAGCAACCCAAAGAAACAACAACAGAAAGCAACCAGCAACACAGAAATGAAATCAACATATGAGATCTATTCCATAAAACAACAATTACATTCAACATGTCGGACTGTAAGGCCTTCCCGGTTACGACCAATTACAAAGATATAAATCCAAGATCTATCCTAGATCTTCTGCAAGTTTCAGATCACCTCCTTAACTAGTCCAGATCCGTGACACACCTCACAACAACCTGGTAGGAACTCCAAGATAGAATCTAAACTTGTGCTCGCAAGCCACCAAGCAATCTTCTTGCCTCCTAATCCAACATGCTACTAGCCCACCAAGGTATCTTCCATCAAATTCAGATTCACAGACCTTACATCAACTCTTTTCACCCCCTCTAATATGATCTAATATGATCTCCCTCCGATCTACTCTGATCTTATCACCTACTCCCCTCTATAGCTAAGTGGAAGAAAACTAGATTTGAACTTATGCTCGCAAGCCTCCAAGCAATCTGCTGTTTCTATCTACCCACTTACAACTATCTTCCACAACTCTACCCAAGGCCTCCTTAAATACTAGCACGACCATAAGTCGACCTGTTGCAAATTACAAATTAAATAAACCCTTACATTAAATACATATAGGATAAAGATCCAAGACCCAAATAGGTCCACACACATCCACACAATTGATCCACATCACGATCACATGCTACATGAATTAAATGCATCAAGTCGGCCTCCCAAATCCGCAAGAACACTAGTCGGCAAGCCAAACTGCCAAGTGTCAGCAAACTTCCAAGCATTAGCAAACCAACAAGCATCGTCGAGAGAGTGTGACAACCAAGCTCCCTCAAGCATCACCGAGCCACAATACATATTGAGCAACCAACACATGCCGAACAATATTGTATAAGATGAGCAACAGTATGTGCCAAGCCCCTCGGCCAACGCTGCAACCGAGCAACAACACTCCAAGTATTCTCCAAAGCAACTACCAAGAACCCCTCCAAGAACTCCAAAGTAGTCACCGAGCAAATCCATGATGCTCCTGCATCAACTTTAGTGTCAATTTTGGAACTTAAATTATTCCAAATATATTATTGTTAACATCAACATTTGTAAACATAAGATCAAGGCATACAAGTACAATAAGTGCTAGGAACATGTAAGAATCATAAGATATATCATGTAAACATAAGCATGTATAAATTCCATGTACCAATGTATTATAGTATGAATTATGTAGTATAAATAAAGGATTCAGGTGTATATGCTTTGAAAGTCATTCTACTAGCTAAATAAAATGAAATTATTTATGCCACATGTGTGGGTAATGATAATGGTAGGTAGTTGAATATTTATAATGTTGGAAAAAGACTTATGTGAGATACATGAAGAGTATTATATGTATTTGGAGCTTATATTGAGATATAGCACAAAGTTGTTTCTTTCAATAAAGAACATTGTATGTGTTGAATTGTCTCAAGGGTTGACCTATTATTTATATATTGGATAGTTTCTATAGTGTATTTATACTATTTTTTGTAAGGGTTTTAATATTTGGTATAAAATATCTTTCAAGCATTGGTTGGGAGATTTTTTTAAATTATTTTTTTTTCTTGCAAAGGATTATTAGCCTCATAAAGATTTTCAAAAAAATAATTCTAGATTTATAAGAAAAGGACTTTGAGAGCTTTGCGATAAGTGGTCCATAAGGATGATCTAAATTTGATTTTATGACTAAAATTTGTAGAATGCCACTTTTAGGGAATTTTTGGTGTATTGAAGTCAAACATAAAATTTTAAGTGACAAATAACATTTTTTTTATTCACTCAAATTTGCCTAACACTTATACACTACATGATGACTATCATGCATATTTGATGATGTTAAGCATTGTCATTGCAAACATGCCTCCTAAAATATGAGAGGAAGAATGAGAGTGTCTATAGTGAAGCCCAATTCGTCCACCCAATGTTGAAGGTGGTGATTTTTGGATTATATGCATCGATAAAAAATATATCAAGGGAAATACCTAAGGTTTACTATATGAAGTGAGGGTGGTCACTTACCTAGGATGATAATTGGACCTTTTGCTAACTAGATCATCTATCTTTGACGACATTGAAAGTCAATAAATTTTAATAGTTAATTAATTGCTTACTATTTAATTTATCATCTTAAAGCCAACTGGAAGATTCATGATGGTGATTGATTAATAACAACGCTTGACTTAATCCATGTGCCCACATACTCATTGGTGTCAACATTTGTGATTAATCACAATTTTTTATTTTTTCATTTTCTTTTAGATTTAAGCTACATAACTTCATTATTCAACGTGAAACCTTCTAACTATTAACATTAGGATCTTATGTGAAGGCTCATATGATCTTATATTATTTTGAAAAACCATTTAGAACATACCTTAGAAGAAACTCTATCTTATCACACTCTTATGCATCATTTGGTCAATCAAGTAATGCCTTATGTTAGGTATCTACCAATAGTTGAATATATCCTTCATGAACATATTATTGACTAAAACTAATAGTATGATAGAATCATAACTTTCACATGATTAAGATTTTATACTCTTAATAATAACAGATACCATGGAATCACTACAATGTGTAATACACGATCAATAATTATATCTAGTAGATAGTCATACATAACACCAATTTAACAGAACATAAAAGCAATATAGTTTGCATTATTTGTATTGCATATACATAAATTATAGATCCATCAAACACTTTATATTACTTGTGTGCAACTTTTAGTTAAGGAACACAATCAACAATAGTAAATAATGATAATGACAACAACAACAACAACAACAACAAAAACAATTGGAGAAAATAGGAATATTAAGAACATGCCAAAATGTTAAAAACTTAAAATAAAACTTACTTTTAACTAGTTGTGTAGGGAGGAAGAAAATGGTGGTTACCTCACTAGCAATGGCCCACAGTTTCATAAGGCATTAAGACATATATAAAAAGAATATAAATTTAAGGATTATGTGAGCTAGAGAAGTCATCATATGTATAACTTTAAACCACATCTTGGTGTACAATGGGTATGTCAAAGAGGTTTAGAAGGTCAACTAGAGAAAAGTTTGGTATATTTTCTGTATATATTTGTGAAGTATATGAGGTTAATTGGTAGGCGATTTAGGGACTGATGTTGTCTATACAATAAATGTATTAAAAGAGAAGTGATAGATTCAAACTAACTAGCATTAACTTCTAAGGATCCAAACACAATTGGAATAAAACCTCTAAATCAGGAAGATATGTAGGGGGGAGAGGAAGAGAGATAGATAGATATGGAGGCATATAGAGAAAGAGAGAGAAATTAAGAGATATAGGTAAAAGGGATAGAGAGAGAGAAAATAGAGGAGAGAGAGAAATGAAAGAAGGAAATTTAGAAGAGGAGGAAGAGATATACGAGAGATAGGTAGTGATCAACTATGTTACATCTTACGCATTAGCTTGATATTGGTATAATTTCATATTGGAAAAGACAAGCCTTTCTTTTATAATGAAATGAACTTTTCATAGGTTTTTAGTATGCTAAATTTAGTTCATTGGTGTGTCAATACATATGTACTAAAATAATTATCATATATCAAGATTAGAAATTACTTTACCAAAGAAATGCTAAGGAAAGTAGCGGCTATGAAAATAGATCCAATTTGATCTTTTGAACATAAGGTGCCTCATCTATCTTTATTACAATGTTTACATTTTATTTTTATTTTGTGTGTTATTACTAAAATATATTCAACATAGAGAGGTGAATATAGAAAAATGGAGCATGAAGAAAAGATAAGAGATATAGATGGAAAGAGAGAGAATTGTAGGATAGAGGGGGCAAGAGAGAAAGAAAAAAAGAGTGATAGACGAGACAAATGGATTTATAAAAAAAGTAAAAAGAGAGATAAAGGAGAGAAGAAGAGAAATACAAAGAGAAATAGATAAAATTATAGAGAGGAATAGATAGATATAGGATGTGGGAGAAAGATAAGAGGTATATAGTAAAATGGAGTTGTAATCACATAAAAATGGTCATCTAAACCCTAGGCCCCCAATATCAACAATTAATCAATAAACCTTAATCTTGATAAACCCTAAGTCCTAAATCAAACAGGCAATTCATCAAATTCAAACTGATCTGCCCTAAACCCTAGGTCCTAATCGATCATCTTACTTGATTAATTAATTAATTCTTGAAATCATAATACATTGGAAAATAAACCTTATCTTAACTATTTAATTAGTACTCTGATATATTAATTAAATAAAATCACTAAATTGTCAATTAAATCAAAAAGGGAATTAAATTAATTATAAAAACAAAAATGTGCATTCACAATCATTTAAATTATTAAAAATGCATATGAAATCATCAAATTCAGTTGAATGATTATCAAAATGGAAACAATCCAGTTCCACTTAGTTAACTGATTCTCCACTATCTATCATTTTGGAAACATTTCTGTTAACTAAAAATCAATTTGGAAGTTTCCAAAAAACTGATCAGTCAGTTTAGTCAACTGAATCTTTCGACCAATCACATCGCTTGCACATGGATTGTGCTTCTTCAATCGAATCTGAGCCACTCTTTTCTTTTGATCTCGATCGTCGATTCGAGAGAGATTTCTACAAAAGAGAAAATCTTTTCCTTCACAGGGATCCTAATTTTTTATTATAGTTATTATGCTGCATTTCGCATTCTAGTTTTCTTGCATCTTAGTTTTCTTTTAATCATTTAGCTTTTATTATTGTTAATTAGTTTTAAGCATGCAAACAGCCTAACTTAGAGCACACTTTAATTTTGGTCTTTTATAATGAATCTTACACACTTTGATTTGGTGCTCTAAAATCATCTAAATAGCTTTGGATTAATTGCATTTTACATAGTCATTTTAGATCATTTAATCATAGCTTTAAAATCCTTCGTTTAGGTCATTGGTGTAGTCACTGAGCTCGTGATGACCTGAGAGAAAGCTCATACTCCTGCCTACTAGAAGGAAATGGGTCATTTTCAGTTAGTGTAGTTGTTTATTTCAATTTCGTATTGTCTAATCCGCTAACCATATACGGATCTATTAAAGTGTGTGTTTGTCGTGCAGCTTGCAGGTACCCATTTTCACACACACAAGAGTCTATCTTTTGCTCAACTATTATGTGCGAACAATCCAAAGATGAATCATGTCACTGGGATCTCTCTCTCTCTCTCTCTCTCTCTCTCTCTCTCTCTCTCTCTCTCTCTCTCCACACACACACACACACACAACTAAATTATAGGTTTCAGATTCATAAACGGTAACACTATATTTAATTAAACAAGTTGAATTTAAGTGCACTATTAAAATTTAATTGTAATGCATGACATAGAATAATGTAAGAAATAATAAATAAATGTGATAATGTTAATTTATTATTTTAGTTTTTAATTAGTAAAGATCATATATTAGTTATTTGTTGGGGAATTATAGGTTTTATGGCTATATAAATCAATTGAATGTAATATGGACTGAGTTGAAGATGAACAATTAAATTTTTGGATTTAAAATTTGTGCTTTATATGTTTTTTTCATTTCAATATGTATTATAGTCTAGTATATGTAGATAAGAACACATATAATAGATTGATGTTTACATGCAATGATAAACCAAATTTACTTAGCTAAAACATAATAGAATGTGAGAATGCCTATGATGCATGGTCATAGTGGAGTTAACCCTCACAACCCCAAAAAATAGTATATACTTGGTATTTTAGATGAACTATAAGTAAACAAAATAGCTTTGGATCTCAATAATCCTATAAATATTTATGCATGGTGATTAGGTGTTGACACTATACCTAAGACATCAATATTTATTTTATAACATTTATTTTACAATGATTTTATTAGAGTTAAAACTATATAAGGGAATTGTAAGGATTGAGGAACACTGAGAGGGGCGAGGGGTGAATCAGTGTTCTAGGAGTTTTAATCTTTTTAACTTGATTGCATAACCATAAACCAAATATAATTGAAAGAAAACAAATGAAATAAAATAAAAGAATCCACAACATCATAACACCATGATTTATATCGTGGAAACCCGGTTAAGGGAAAAACCACGATGGGGATGGAATCCACAAGTATTTACTTATGCAGAAATAAGATACCCTGTAAAAGGTTTAGTACATGAGAGGAATGCACATGCATTCAAGATTACATCCTAGAGTTCACTGCTTACTATAAAAAATAGGTGTACAACCCTCAGAGTCATACTTCCATACAAAATAATTCATCTACAAAAAGTGAACTAAGAAATAACATCAACAATGCCTATATAGTTCCATTTAAGTACAATATATCTTCTTATCTGATAGCCAAACCTCTACACTCTGATCCAAAATTCATACAAAACACATGACTATCATTTCCAACCATCGTAATATATAATCTCCACAAAAAATTGATCTTATATACTCAATAGAAAAGTATAATAAGTTAACTTGTCAGCTCCAAGAACAAAATATGTAACATGTAGAACCTTGATCAAAAAAATAATACAAACTTCATGCTAACCTAAAATAAATTATAGATAATTTATATTATGTTGGATCTATCAATAATTATGTTGAAACCAATCAGATCATCGATCACGTAGGATCGCTGATCGATCCAACGAGTAACTATCCCTATTCCTTACACTTCTTTGTATGCCCGATACTCATAAATATATATCTTCAATAATATCATCATAAACCAATTTGATCATAGATGTAGATAGGATATGACATGTAGAATCTCCTGCTAACTTTACACTTCATAACTTGTTCACATATGTCCATACCGATCCTTGTATCCTGCCCATCTTCTTCCATACTTAGCCAATTTTGTATCTTGACCTTCGACATCACCAAAAAATGTTAGGTAATCATAAGAGACATATGTAGTTTCCATCAATGACAACATATAAATAATCCAATGTAGTGTCTCTTGCCAAAAATCTCCCCCTTTGGCATTGATGGCAAAACTTAGTGAAAAATGACTAAGTGTCCAAGCAAAATGCCAATCACCAAGAGGTCTCTCCCTACCCAAAAAATATATGTGCTCCCCTAAGCTAAATGACTCATTTTTAATCTTATCTCTCGCCCTTTGACAACAATGACAAATTCTGGGATCTCCCTCAAAATTTAACTACCAAAATCCTATATCATTGGCTTATATACATAAGTGTGCATAATATAATTATAATAGTTTAAACATATCTACAAAATTGCTCCTCATAGCTGCAAAATCTATGTCCCAAATATTCTTAATGCTTTTTTCAATCTCAATCTACCCAAAATTTGCATATTCCAACCTTTTCGATTCAACCAAATCAGGCGCGTTAGGAAATTCATAGGGTGCAACTGTTTCTTTTAAACCTCTCATCAGAATATCAAGTTTTGGAACAATTAGGTTCATCAGTTCTCTGATCCTTCCATTTACTCTATTCTTCTATGTGACAAGAGATATGATTTTATCATTGAGTATTGTCACTTGAGCCGAATGAATCGATGCTAACTCTTTCAAGGGATAAAATCCTTGTGATATTTTTGCTAGTTCAACTTCATTATCCTAATGGATTTTGTCAATATCAACTACATGCTTAGGATAATCAACACAAGACAAAATTTTTTCCTCCTTTTGAAAACACATCCTTCAGTTTCTGAATAGAAACTCCCAAAGAAGTCTTATCATTTTCAATTATAACATTCAACTGATTAAATCTATTAGAAATGAATTCATTTTGAACTTTAATCATTGCAAACTTCTCTAAAGTCTCAAAGTGACTGTAAACTGCATCCACTAATCCTTCAAGTTGACTAGAAGTAGATTCATTTTGATCAGACTTGTAAGCTGGCATGATCTTACCTAAAACATCTGTTTCCCTAGATAGGAGTCTATTCCCCTTCTCATTAGTCATCAAGATTCACTCTGTAGCCTTGACATGAGCCATAGTACCAAGTCCCATCAAATGACCTTCACTAAGAGTGTCCAACTCAATTGGAATTTGTATCCTAGAACCATATAAGAAAACTTCACATCACTCTATCTGATATTGTTGACTGTCATAACCCTCTTATCCCATTTTGAATCGGTTAGGTTTGTCACTAAGTCCTTCTTTATAGCTCTTAAGGTGGAAAATTCACCATTAGCATTTAAACCAATCACTCCTTATAGTACATCCTTAGTGATTTTTTAAGGCATGACTATCCGTATGAATTGATAATGTATTCTTCTAAGAACAATCCTAATCCATTCTAGATCATAAAAAATATGAAACTTCATAACCTGAGCTAACTTAATTATTTCAAAATTTTTGAATTCATCTTTCAACTGACCATTCTCACACAGAGATTTATACATCTTAAGTATTGAATAATCACCTAGCTCCTCAATATTACAGTGAATGTATTCTCTAATATCTTCTACATTCAATACTCCATGAGGCACATGAGAAAAGGATTCCACAGGGTTATCTTCCATGGATTTATGCAGGTGTTTCTTGAATTTAGGTTGAGTTCTATCCTTTATATCAACTACCATAGGTGTATCTATAGTTATTGTGCGCAATAAAACTAGTGTGTTAGGAATATAAACCAAGCTAAACATTCAACAAAACAGTCTATTACAACATCTAGATTAGACAAAAGAGAACTTACAAAACCATAATAAGCATAAGAATGTGCAAACCTCCTTAAAAATCAAGTAAGCTCTCCTTGATGTGTAGATTTGTCCAAAGGATTGGATGTGTGCTCATGAACTTGCTTCAAGCTTCAATAAGTGAGTGAGGATTTTGGCATTATGATGGTATTAGGATATGATTTTGGTTCTTAATTTGACATGATAAAAATGCATAAAAGGTGGATGAAAATGAAGGAGCAAAGGGTTCAATTTATAGGCAAGGGGAGGGTTGAATGAATAGTCAATATGAAAACTTGAGGAAGGGTGGAGATATATTTCAGAGAGAGAACATGGATTGTGCTTTCTCAAATGCCTCTCATTGTGACAATTGTCACAAAAAGAGAGGTTTGAAAGAATGCAGGAATGTGACCATTTTGGAAGATGTGAGAGGGGACAAGAATGTAAGAGATGGATGGAGTGTGTAAGAGAGATATAAGAGCATTTAAGGAATACTTTAATGCATATGGTTGGAGATCAGAGAGGATGTGACTTGTGTTGACTTTGGGGGTAGCTTAGGATTTCTTAATCCTTGGATTATGATTGTGCAAATGTTTAGGGGTGATTAGGTCTGGATCAAGGATGATTAGTAGGTAAGTGGGAGAATTAGGAGGATGTGATGGGAGGAGAGAGAATGAGTGGAGGGGATAATTAGTTAATCAAGGTTAATTATCTAATTAAGAGATGTTAGTATGCGTGAATGGTTTGGCTTAAGTTAGGATCATGGGTCAAGTGGATTAAATATGATTTATTTAATCAGAAGTGGGATAGTATGGTAAAGTGAATTAATCTAAATAGATAAGTCTATTTATTTAAATTAATACAGGAAGGGGGATTTAATTATTAAATGGTTGTGGGTTTCCATTAGATTAATTAATTGGGCTATAATTAATTAATTAAATTAATTAACTAGGGGGATGACATGGATTAAATAAATATTGGATATTTAATTATCAATGCCCTAAGAGAGAACTAAATAAGATTACTTAATTATGTAATCATATTTAGGTGTCTATAGGTACCAATCAAATTTATCAAGTCGTGAAATGATAAATACCTTTTTATGAAGATGACAAGGGTTTGCAAGTTAGATCTCTGAAAATGCTTCAATCTCCTCTCAAATCTCTTCCAATTTCTCTACAAGCTCATTCTCTAGATAACATAGTGCCAAATCATATCACATAATTTCATTTTAATCTTTCACATGTCATTTCAATAAATGCGTTGAACCCCAGCTTTATAAAGCTGCATATAACCAGTGATCAAAATTCTATCTGTGATCCTCACGATCCAATCAAAATCCATGTAAAGTAGTTCCATCATGATTCGAATTTAACTCTTCATCAAACTCTATAGATTTCTTCTTCTGATCCTTTCAATTCAGGGGTATGTTAATATTTTTTAGTAAATAGTCCCCCATAGGTAATTGACTTAATTAATTTGTTGATAAGATATTCACACTAGAATTGGGCGGGATCTACCCAGTAGCATCTATCAATTCTTTTCCAACTCATGTCTTGATCATTTGATTTTAAACTTCAACATCAATTATTTCATTTCCTTTATCATTATGTACATTTTTCCTTTCTTCTGAACCTCCTACATTATGGTATCTACAATTCCTAGCAATACGACCATAATTTTTACAATTGAAACACGTTACATTTCTATACCTTGTGTTCGATAGATTTGTCCTTAATCTACACTGCTTCACAATGTGTCCAAAATTGTTGCATTTGTAACAGGTTATGTTCCCCTGGTTCACAAAATTATTCACCTTTGATCTACATTCATTTGATTTGTGTCCATATTTGTAACAAGTGTAACAATATCCAGAAAATGATGTGGCATTAGGTCTTCTTCTGCACTCCTTCGCTCTATGACCAAATTTGTTACATGAAAAACATCTTTCATTGAAATTTTATTGCCTCATAGGTATCTTCTTAGGTTCTTCAGTCTAATTTCGTAATGAATTGATTTTCTTACCTGATCCAAAAATTTATCCTTTCTCTAAACCAAGTCCTTGTGAATTTCCTTTTGGTCTTTGAATATCAAGTTGTGCATCAAGATTCACTAAACTAGATTTGAACTTTTCATTGAATTCATTAGCTGCAACAATTTCACTCCTAAGAATTTCATTAACTCTTTCAAGTTACTTCTCATTTTATCTGGATTCCTCAAGATTGATTTGTAATTGTGCAATTTCACCATTTAGTCTGTAACATTCTTCAGTTTTATCCTTCAAGGTTTTCTCAAGATTTTTATTTGCTTCTATTTCCTTGGTCATCTTGATTACCATAACTTCCATTTCACGCTTCATGTTATCTTATCTCTTGTGATCTAATCACATTCATATAATTTTTCTTTCAAGGCTTGTGAATCATCTTTCTGCTTCAATTGATCAACAAGATCTTTCCTCTTATCTATGGATTTGTTCAATTTTTCTTTCAGACTATCAATGAAACTTTCAGCATCCTTGAGCTTCTTTTCCAACTCCAAGTTATGATTATTTAATTTGTCAAGATCTTCAAGTGCAATCAAGATTTGTCTCTAAGAACTACTAGAAAATGTCAAAAATGCCATCAAGACCTTCCTCAAGTGGTTAGACTTCTTTCAAGGACCAAATATATGATACCAATTGTTAGGATTGAGGAACACTAAGAAGGGGGGGGATTAGTGTTCTAGCACTTTTAATCTTTTTAAGTTGAATGCATAGCCATAAACCAAATACAATTTAAAAAAAACTAAAATAAAAGCAAAGCATCCACAACATCATAACACCAGGATTTTTATCATGGAAACCCAGTTAAGGGAAAAACCACGGCGGGGATGAAACCCACAAGTATTTACTTATGTAGAAGTAAGATACCCTATTAAAGGCTTAGTACATGAGAGGAATGCACATGCATTCACGATTACAACCTAGAGCTCACTGCTCACTATACAAAACAAGTATACAACCCTCAGAGGCACACTGCCATACAAAATAATTAATCTACAAAAAGTGAACTAAGAAATAACATCGACAATGCCTATACATTTCCATTTAAGCATAATATATCTGCTTATTTGATAGCTGAATATCATCACTCTAATCCAACATTCATAGACAACATATGACTATCATAGCCAACCATTGTAATATATAATCTCCATAAAAACTTGATCTTATATACTCAATAGAAAAGTATAATAAGTTAACTTGTTGGCTCAAAGAAAAAAATATTTAATGTGTAGAACCTTGATCAAAACAATAATCAAACCTTCATGCTAAAATTGAATAAATCATAGATAATTTCTATTGTGTTGGATCTATCGATAATTACTCTCAAACCGATTAGATCATCGATCAGGTAGGATCACTGGTTGATCCAATAAGTAATTGTCCCCGTTCCTTGCACTTATATGTATGCCCGATACTCATAAATTTATATCTTAAAAAAATGTCATCATGAACCAATCAAATCATAGATGTAGATGGGATATGACCCGTATAATCTCCTGCTAACTTCACACTTCATAACTCGTTCACATCTATCCATACCGATCCTTTTATCGATCCCTGTATCTTGCTCTTATTCTTCCATACTTAGACAATTTTGCATCCTGACCTTCGGTATCACCAAAAATTGTTAGGTAATCATAAGAGACATGTATGTAGTTTCCATCAATGAAAAAATATAAATAATCCAATGTTGTGTGTCTTTTCAACAGGAAGGACTTGAGGAGACTATAACTTTCTCTGAAGAGGAAAAGTATTTTTACCACTCATCTATCAAGAATTTAGTTTATAGAATGAATAATTTAGGAAAAAAATGAATTACTTGTATTAGTTAGGATGGTTGCAGTAGTTCATCTATTGGTTAGGTTCTTGTCTATAACATATTTTTTTAAAAATCTTCACTTATATTCTTGTGTGAAGATGTTATTTTTATGTTACTATTGTATGTTGTAGCATCATAAATTATTGTCTCTCACATTTTTATGCTAGGATCGACATTGATTTTGGTCTATGTATTTGATCATATTTAAATGTGTTTGTTCCAGGTCTTTTGTGGAAAACATGGCTAAATTACTTATAATTTGGCTCTTTAAAGCATAAAATGTGTCGGGACTCTAGCTCATGGAAAGTTAGTGTCCCTAATAAAAGGAACCAAATTTTGAGATTCAAATGTCAACATTATGTTTAGGTAGATGACAACCTTGTTATCGACCTAACCTTGGATGGTTATTTTGGAAAGGTATTAGTTGCATATAAACGTGTCTCCCGTTATCTTCACAAAGACTAAGGAATCTAACTAGCTCAATCATTATCAGCAAGAGAGCCACTATCAAGAACACTCTATCTACAATCTTATTATAGGAAAGCTATTATTTTTTATTCATAGTAATTTTAATGTTATGCACTTACATTTGTAGGAATTCATCATCACCTTGTATGAGATCCAATAAGGGTTTCATATCTAAGGAATTTTTTTCATTTTTTCACTTTTTTTCTTTGTTTTCTTAAGAGCATGAAGCCTTTATCACCATCATCATTGTTGTGGAGGTGGTAATACCAACATGAGGTTTGACCAAGGAAATCCCCTATGAAGTATAACATATTCTCCTCGTCCATGTGTACATGTTTAGAGATCTTGATGATTCTGAGTATGACAGAGGTACACACAAATAATGTGGCATGTGATAGAGATCATCCAACTTTGGACTTTAGTCTATTTTATTGCACACAACCATAGATACTTATCACTAAAAACAAAAAAGGGGAATCGATGCAGGGGCATCTAAGGTTCTTGGAAAATCTATTGTAGTCATATTTTTGGTTTCTTTGGAGCTCGGTTGAAGGATGGAGTTCTCGGTTGGAGTACTTGGTTGAAGGTTTCTCGGTCACTATTGTTGGTTCGGTGGCTAGTTGCTCGGTCTCAGTGGTAAGCTGCTTGGTTACTGTGGCGGGTTCTTGGTTGGAGGTGTTGGCTCACCGATAGACTCGGTTACTTGTGTTAGTTCTACTTCACCGAAGGAACTTGGTTGCTGGTAGTGGCTCAGTGTCACCGAAGGGTCTCGGTGTCTATTACTATTTCTCTATATTTTCACCGAGTGGGTGTCTATTTCTTGGTGGTCTGTTTCACCGAATGGGTTTTCTTTCTTTGTCGACTTGCTGGCTGACTTATGCATTTAATTTGGGTCACAAAATTTATGCGGGATCTCTCTTTGGAGATTGTGTGGACCTAAATCTGGTGGATTTAATGACCGTTTGCACTCGACTAGTGCATTTAATATTTGTTCATGATGGATTTTAATGGATGAATGCCATTTAATATTTGTTTACAAGCCAAATTGTGGTTGTGTTTTATAAATAAAGAGGTTTGGGTAAAGTGTTAAGAGTAAAACATAAGTAGGAGAAGAAGAGTTGGAAGAGTTAAAGTGAGATTTGTGGATCTGAGATAGTGGAAGGAAGATGGAAGAGCTAGTGCCATGTTGGATTAGGAGGCAAGAAGATTTCTTGGTGGCTTGCGAGTACAAGTTTAGATTCTATCTTGTAGTTCCTATCAGGTTGCTGTGTGGTGTGTCACATAACTAGACTAGTTTGGAAGGTGGAGCTGAAGCTTGCAATGAGTGTTGTGTATTGGCAGAAGGTAAATGGCTTGATGCTTGTAGAAGATCTCGATGTTAGATCTTAGTGTGATTTCATTGTATTTGGTCATAACCATGAAGGCCTTATGACCCAGCATGTTGAATGTAATAGGATTTGAAAAAGAATATAAATTGATATGAGTTTCCATATTCTGTGTTGCTGTGTTTCTACTATGTTGTTCTTGTTGTTGGCTGCAAGTTTGGACAATCCTTTATTGGATCCTCCATCCTTGACTACATCAAGATGGTATCAGAGTAGGTTCATTTTGTTTGGGAGATTGGTTGCAGATCTGTATTCCTGAACTTGTGAGTCATGGCCTAGTTTTTCTTGAGGTGGCTGATGGTAGATCAAACTTACAACAACTTGGAGGTTGTCACAAGGTGGTCAGAATTGGATTTGTTGCAGAGGGTTTTCGAATATCTGGAGAGATGCCTCTGAGAAGATTGGACCCTGGGATGATTGATTGCATTGTTGAGGATCTGCTAGTTGAGATCTATGGTGAGATGAAGAAGTTGAAGATTGAGGTCTTGGAAGAGATTAGGGCTGATTTTATTGAGCTTGGTAACCCTAGGTTTGTTGGTATTGTGGAAATTTGGGCAGAGGATCTGATAGCTTTTCTGATGGAGAAGTTTCACATGTTAGAGGAGAAGATCATGTGAAAACTTGGTAGAAAGATTGAGGAGTTAACTGATCGGTTGGAAGAACTGAGTGTGTGTAATGTCTATTGGAATTTTCCAATTAGACCAAGGCTTGTTTGGCCGGTGCAAATAATTTTTCAGAGGAGGAAGGAGAAATTTGATGTTGCTGTTGCAGAGGTGGTTGGTTTTCATACTCAGATGGATGGATATGATATTGGAATTGTAGAGCATCTTGTTGTTAATGATGAAATTGATGATAAGGAGGAAGATGTTGATTATTTTGTTGATCAATATAAGGTTATGGATGTGATGGGTGAAGATGGTGGACATCTTGATATGCTGCTTGTTGATAAGCTTGAGTGCTTTGATGAGGTTACTATTGTTGATGAACTGATGATTGGAGGTGATTTGGTGTATGGTGACATTGGAGAGTTGCAGACTGACTTGGTTCAGTTGGATGCACTAGTGTGAAAGTTTCTATTTTTAACCTTGAGGATGTGGAGACCGATGGTTAAGATGAGGTGGTGGATTCCTAACTTAATTCTAGAGTCTAAGTGTGGGACACACTTCTTTTGTTACCCCGGGTGTCTAATGCAGGGGCATCTGAGGTTCTTGGAAAATCTGTTGCAGTCATATTTTTGGTTTCTTTAGAGCTCAGTTGAAGGATGGAGTTATTAGTTGGAGTACTCAGTTGAAGGTTGCTCGGTCACCATTGTTGGTTTAGTGGTTTTTTTCTCGGTCTCGATGGTAAGCTAATCGGTAACTGTGGTGGGTTATCGGTTGGAGGTGTTGGCTCACCGACGGGCTCAATTACTTGTGTTAGTTCTACTTCACTGACAGAACTTGGTTGCTGACAGTGGTTTGATGTCACCGATGGGTCTTAGTGTCTGTTACTATTGCTCGGTAGTTTCACTGAGTGGGTGTTTGTTACTTAGTGGTCTATTTCACTAAACAGGTTTTATTTCTTGGATCTGTTGGCCGACTTCCTGGCTGACTTATGCATTTAATTTAGGTCATAGCATTTGATACAGGAGCATCCCGGGGTAGTTGGAAATCCCGCACAACCAAAAATGTGTTGCTTTTGTTCTTTAGCTTGTTTGGAGACTGCTCGGTGAAGTGCTCAGTTACCTTGTTGCTCAAGTACTCTTTCTATCTTTCTTTATCGACGGGTCTCAATGTTTTTTGGTTGCTCGGTGTTACTTTTCCCGAGTTGGTTTCTATTTCTTAGGTATGCCTTTACCGAGTGTTTGCTATTGCTCAGTGATGCTCTTCCCGAGTTGTTTATCTTGATCTGGTTGACTTCTACATTTAATTCTGATGGTGTAATTAATGTGGAGTCTCTCATTGGGATCTATGTGAACCTAAATCTGGGTTGATGTGTTCTATGTATTTTTTTATTAATTGCAGCCGACTGGTGCATTTAATATATGTTCATTGTCGAGTGTATGGACAAATGGGTCATTTAATTATTGTTTACAAGCCAACTTGTGGCAAGTGTGTATAAAAGAGAGTCTAGGTTGATGTTTAGAGGGAGGAAAGACATGATAGAGGCACAAAAAGATAGAGAGAGGATAGAAGAGTAAGGTAATAAGATAAAAGATTGTAAGTTGTTGCAGATAGTTGTAAGTGGGTAGATAGAGATTACATATTGCTTGGTGTCTTGCGAGCACAAGTTTAGATCTGGTTTCTTCCACTTAGCTATAGGGTAGATGAATAATGTTGGATCCTGTGAGATCTTGTTGCATCTATTGATATAATTGGCCCTAACTAGGAAGACCTTACAACCTGACATGTTGCATGTAATTGGAATTCTGAGATAATATAAATTGATATTTCTATATCTTGTGTTGTGTACTTTCCGCTGTGTGTTGTTGGTGTTGGCTGCAAGTTTGGACAGTCCTTTATTGGATCCTCTGAACTTGATTGAATCAAGTGGTATCAGAGCTGCTAGTTCATTTTTTTTGTGGAGCTTAGGGTTTTCGAAGATCTAGAGAGATGCCTTTGAGAAGATTGGACCCTAGGGCGATTGCAGATCTTTCTGAGGAGGTGGAAGAGAGGATTAAAAAAAGATTCAGATCTGAGATGGCAGCGATAAAAAATGAAATTATAGAAGGTATCAAAAATATTGGATTGAATAGAGATCTGAGAATGGATGATGGTTATGAAGAAGCTGCTGAAGATTTTGAAGTTGCTAGATCTAGTGGAGATGATAGAGCCGATCAGATAGAGAGATCTGGAGGAGATGGATATGATCAGTTGCAGAGATCTGGAGCTCGGTTGAGTACAAGATACCGAATGGAGGTTTCTAATTTCTAGGTACATTGAAGCCTGAGGATTTGATTGATTGGATAGGTGAAATAGAAGACTACTTTGAACTGGAAGACATTGAAGATCCGCTTAGAGTGAGGCTGGTGTAACACCCTAAAATTGGCACCTTACAATTCTAATCAATTTTGGTGCATTTTCTCATCATCGAAGTCCTATTGTACTAGGAAAATTCTCCTTCCCAATTGTCTTTAATTGACTTAGTCTCAAATGCAGAAAACCTAAATTTGCATAAATCTTACACCATATTTAATTCCTAAATTTTCAAGATTTATTAGCTAAAAATCCCTATGATTAATTAATTTAATTCTAAAGTCCTAAGTGATTTTAAATTAAATTAATCACACCCCCTTTAGCTAATACACATCAAGGGAATTAAATATTATTTGGTTATTTGAATGGATTATCCTCACTTGAAATTAATAATTCAAACAATGTGAAAAGCCACCCATGTGGCAATAATTCATTTATTTAATTGAATAATTCCTTCCTATTTGTCTCACCTTCCTCCATGAAGATGAAGAGTCAGCCATTTCTTCCCAAGAAACTCTTCATCCTCTCTTCAGGCTTTTCTATATTATGGACCTTCTTTCCTTCATTTGAGGAGAGCAATTTTAGAGTACCAAAACTATAGCAAATTATTGTCTCAATTCTCTCATATTTCTAAGCTTTCATTGCATATTTAGTGTAATTTCATTTAGTTTAATGGCATTTTCATCTCAATTTATTTTGTTTACCTATCAAGTAGCTTAATTATGTTATCTTTTTCAAAGTTTCTTAGCTTAAAATATGCATCTTCATTCCTAGATTACAATTGCATCTCTCATATAGAATAAGTTTTATTTCAGTTTTCAAAGCTTTCAAATCCTCCATTTTAGCAATGGTCTACGATTGTTGGCTCTCATTTTGAGAGTAATTAAACACCCCAACTAAATAGGAGGCAACAGGTCGATTCAATTGATATTGTGGAATGAGCAATTCATGTTCATCTTTACAATTCAATGATTAAGTAATGACTATGTTGTGTTGTGCCTGACTTAGAGGTAAACATTCAGACACATACATTTTGGCGCCCATCATGGGGCAGGATATTCAATTCCTAGCCTCATATTATATATTTACTATCGATTCTATTTTATGTCATTTTTTACATTCACTCTGAGTCAAATCTGACTCCACAATTGCGTCTGAAATGTCATTTTGGTTTAAAACGACTATAAATATGCCTATATTCGCCCAAAAATTGAATCTGTGGCATCAAAATTTTTCCCAAGCAGGCCGTACGGCTCTGCAGTGAAGTTTCACACGAAATTTCCCACATATCCGCGTGAAGTTTTGTAATACTTCGTGTTAGAGTAATCATTAGTTTGCTTATTAATTAAATCATGTTGATTTAATTAGTTAAGTTATTACTCTATGCTTAAGTTACTTAGGTAGCTTTCTATTTCTTTAGGGTTTCCCTTTTAGGGTTTCGGTATCCTTTTATAAGGACTCACCGCTTTGTATTTCATTATTGAGATTGTATTCAGTATTGTTGTTAATAGAAGTTTTATTCTTGCAACATGGATTTCATGTCTCTGGCTTTTTGGCCGCCATAGCTTTCTATCTTCTCTTCTATTTTACTTCTATTCTGTGACAGGTTTGCATGCAGGTGATCTTGGGTAGATTTGCATTTATCAAATCTAACATGGTATCAGAGCTCTCCTGCTATTCGTTGTTTGTTCTTGGTTGAAGCAAGCGAGGGTTTGAAGTTCGCGAGTCTTTTTCTGATATTTTTCATTGGTTCTGGGGGGTCTTTATTTTTTGAGGCACTTTGGACCAAAACCGACCTCACGGTTGCGTCCAGAAGGCCCAAAAACCTTAGAATCCATATAAGGCTCGTCCGATTTGGACACCGGAGCCTCTGGAATTTTTTTTTTTGCCCTACTAGGGCCGTACGGACACAGTTTTCAAAAAAAAATAAAAAAACACATTTTTTTAATGTGTTTTAGCATTTTTTAAAAGGGTGTACAGTGTTATTTACCGGGCGCCACCACTGCACCACCGCCGGGCCACCGGCACTCCACCGCCGCCGGTCGGTGGCCAGCCCGGCCCCCCAGCAACTCAGCCTCCTGCGACCCTCTGCCGCTCTATGGCCCCCAGCAGCCCTCTCCGGCCCTCCGCCACCTTTGCACCGCCGCCCCTATGGCCGACCCCTCCGCTCCGGTCGCCACACCGCCCCCGCGGCCTCCGCCCCGCTGGCCTGCGCCGCTCCGCCCAGCGCCCTTCGCCCGGGTTTTTTGACAGCCCCCGTAGGCTTTTTCACATAACCGCCAGCCATATGGTGGCCAGGGGCTGCGGCCCAGCCCCCGACGTGTGCCATGTGCCCGGGGGCCCAATTTTTTTAGCCCCTGGGGCTTAAAACTAGTCTTTTAGGGCATTTTTGGGCCCTTATCACCTTTTTGGCTCTATCTGGAGCATACGGAGGCCTTTTTTGGACTTCGTTATATCGTCGGAAAGCTCTTTCCGAGCTCTTTCCGATTATGGTGATTTGGATTTTTGGGTCTGCTGTTTTGATAGTTTTTTTTTCTTTTGAAGTCTGATGTCTATTTTTGCCTTCCAGGAGTTATATCTGGCTCATCCAGACTCTGTTTTTGGCAAACAAGATATCTTCAGAAAGCTGGTTCAGTGAAATACTCAGTTGCAGGGGTTTTTTTCTAGATTTTGCTCCAGGTTTTCTCTCCTCCGAGTTTGGCAATTTATGCACTCTGGTGGATTGCTTGAGTTTACAGGTCCTGGGATCTCTTCTACTATACTTCTGGTTCACTCTTCTTTCTGACTTCTGAGCTTGTATGCTTCTTCTGTAGCATTCTTTTTCTATAAACGCACTGAGATAAAGTGCCTACTTATGCATTTTTGGGATCTTGTACACCTTGTATGGTTGATGTACTTGCACTCTGTTATAAAGTACCATGGGGGGTTATGATGCTTATGCCGTTTTAGGTGCATCCACCTTTGTCAAGTGAGCGTACCTTCCACAACATTAGCCCATGCTATGTGTCGGTGACACCGCCCTTTATCCTGTGTGTGTACTTCTGTTGCATTGTTGGTGTTCCTGGTTCTTCTTATGCAGATGTTTCTGGCATTGCATTTCAGTGTTCCTGTCACCTCTCCTAGTTCAGCATTATGGGGGGGTTCACCTGTTGGTTCTATTGCTTCCTGGTTTGATTGATAAACTCTTTAGACATTGTCTTCTCTACTTGGTCATGCACTTCAGTGGGGGTTCCAGCAGTCTCTTCTGACAGAGTTTTCAGCTTCATGCTTCGGAGATGCTTCTTTCTCATTCTTGTTCCTTTCTCTGGGACATATTTTCCTAGATTGAAGGCTCAGTTTCCTTCATCTAGTTTGCTTTCTTGTTTTGGGTACCTGATCAGGCCTTATTGCCGGGACCCATCTTTCCTACTTTCTGTAGTAGTTTAGCTATTTTGCTTCTCCCTAAGTTACACTTAAGGGGGGGTGTTAGAGTAATCATTAGTTTGCTTATTAATTAAATCATGTTGATTTAATTAGTTAAGTTATTACTCTATGCTTAAGTTACTTAGGTAGCTTTCTATTTCTTTAGGGTTTCCCTTTTAGGGTTTCAGTATCCTTTTATAAGGACTCACCGCTTTGTATTTCATTATTGAGATTGTATTAAGTATTGTTGTTAATAGAAGTTTTATTCTTGCAACATGGATTTCATGTCTTTGGATTTTTGGCCGCCATAGCTTTCTGTCTTCTCTTCTGTCTTGCATCTATTCTGTGACAGGTTTGCATGCAGGTGATCTTGGGTAGATTTGCATTTATCAAATCTAACACTTCGCATGATACACAGTGTATCTTCGTGCAGCTTCTGATAGATCTTCGTGCGGCTTCTAACAGGTCTTCGCACGGCTTATGACAGATCTTCGCACGACTTCTGACATATCTTCGCGCGGACTTTGACAACAGAAAATTTGAAATTTGCAGATTTATTATTCTATTTTCTGACCACTAATGGTTTTTGTTTGCTATTGACTGTGGTTTTCTAGTTCTTGTCTCTGAAACAACTTAACGATGGTTTGTAGGATGCTGAAATGAAGAAAGAAATTACAAACTACTAATGTATTTACCGCAGGATGCTTGTCGAAGACCTTGCGTGTTTTCACAAAACTGTCATGTCTATTTTTACTAGTTAGAACACACTTCGATTGGTGCTTAAAATAAATCACTATCTTGTGTGATTGAAGTGTTTTCTAGTTTTTAATTCCAAGAACTATATGATTGTATCCTCTCCCCTCACCTTTATGGATCTTGGGTGTAAGAGAAATTCATATGATTCTCCTAGAGTGGCTACCTCCCAAGTGCTTTAATAGAGCCAGTGAGAGTGGATTACCCAACCGGTAATAGGCTAAAGCCAAGCCGATCTGAACCGGTATATAAAAAATGCCATTATGATTAATCTCATAATGGACAGGTGTGAATTCGTTGTGGCATCGAAAATCTCCTCCAGTACCCTAGTGGTGCGTTAAAGTCCCTACATTGTTAAGGTGAAAACCTAGCTTTGAAAGGATTGGGAGAGCCCCCTTAATTGGGAAAATGACTTGATCACAACCACATGAATGGATGCCCTTACTACAAACTGTGTTCTAGTATCCAAAAAACCCTCTATCTGTTGGCGCGGAAGGTCAAAGACCGACTAAGATGCCCCACACTTTTACAGCTCTTAGTAGAGACAATAGCCCTTTGGGAAGCAATTCCTTTGGGGTTCGAAGCTTGGTGTGCTTGAGAAGTGAGTGCACATGTAAGGAGGAGCCCATGCCTCCAAGCTTCTAAGTTGTTTTCTATGAGTAAGCATAGCTGAACTTCAGTTCAAGTGGGGATTCAACAGATACTGCCCTGGCTATCCTAGGATTGTGATGTGTCTGTTCTGGTACTACAAACATTATGCTTGATGTGTCTTGCGTGGGTGAAGTGTCAAAACAAAAAAACATCTCAAACATTCAAATTGAACATCAAAATGATCAACGATTCCAAATTTGCACTTCTGGGTGTTAACTGTCAAAATATTTTCCAAGTTTTTGCACCTGCTATCAAAACTCTGCAATCTATCAACTTGCTGTCCAAATTTCTATTCTGCTGTGAAGGTTCTATCTGAATTTTCACAAAATCTGTGTTCTCATCAACATCGCTACTAGTCTATCTTTTACTGCAATCTGTTGACAGTCTAACTTGTCGCTGTTTCAAAATTTGACTTTGTTGTGCTAGTCCAAGTGACCCATTATCTATTTCAACCTTATTATCTTTGTCTACACTATCCTTATCCCGAGTTGCAAAAGTAGGTTTGTCAACCTTGACTCAAGATCAGAGTCATTGCTATCTCTGTCTCAGTTGGACATTATCTCCTTTGTCCTTTAGTCTTGGACTTAGTCAGCACTTTAGATATCACTTCATCACTTGTCAGTCAATCAATCTGATTCATTGTACCTCCTCTTCAATCTTCTTAGCAAGCACATCAAGACAATCTTATAATGTCTAAAAGCAAATAAGAGATTCTTAGGGAAAATTTATTAAAACAACTTCAAACTTTGGAATCTGAACTCCAATGATTAAAGGGGAAAAATGACACTTCATCTGACGAATCCTCATTAAGATCAACCTGTCCTTTGTTATTCGATCATGATTCTTATATCTCCAAACTTCCTTCCAACATGGATAAATCTTGGTATGACAATCCCATCTTTGATCAAGAACAATTTTATGACAATCCCAACTTTGATCAAGACCAGTTTTATGACCATCCTATCTTTGATCAAGAGCATGTAGAGGAAACTATGACAGAAACAAATGAAATCCTTTTCTATTTGCAAAAGAAGGATATTTCAAGTCAAGAAGCATCTATTTATCCTTTAGAGAGAATCTTTACTCCTTTGGGACAATCTTATCAATCAACATTGGAGGAACTTTTTGAGCATAATATCATCACATTGCCTCCAGCCACATCATGTGGATTCAGATTCTTGAGTAACTATTGTGCATATCATTGACATAACAAGAAAAAAACTTCATATTGCATGGAGTTGAAACATAAAATCCAAGATCTCATAGATGATGGCATAATTGAAGTGGAAAATGCTAATGAATCATCTAGTAAAGATACTAATCTCAAGCATGATCAATATCAAGAATCCATGTCTAGCAATGGTTCCCATATCACATCTACTTCTTCCACTATTCCTCCATCTCCTAAATCTTCCCCATCTCTATCAAGAACTGAGCCTAATGACATTTACTCTCAAGGACTACCTCTAAATGAGATCCAAGATAATCAACATACGCCTACAAGTCTTTCTCAGGATTCTCAGATCATAGACCCCAAGCTTCCATGTGCTTCAACACTTATCATGCCTACTCAAAATGATACTCCATTAGCCTTTCAAGAATCCCTCATGCATATCAAAAATCCCACCTCGTCCATAGAAGTGGCTCCATGTCAAGAGGGAAATCCAATGTGCAAAGAAACAAATATCAGCAATGATCAAGATCAAGACACCATCCATCCTTATCTAATGGTTGATCAAAGTCACACATCTCAAGAGTCTCATGATGATCCTTCCATCCCATTCCATTTCTCCCTAGAATAAACTCTTACATCTCCTATATCTTATCCATCTCCCAAGCAAGATCAAGATATCCATTCCACCATCTCTACTGAGCTTATTGAAAAACAAGAGAAAGGTACCCTTTGTACACCATCTAAAGATCCTTATCAAGATTAGAACATCCCTTCATCTCCTTGTCATGCTCCTCCATATCCACCTCAAGAAAACATTATTCCTCTAAATCCCTTGAAGAAATATACATCCCCTCAAGCTTCAGATGCTCCTATCAAAATTACTCCTACCAAAGCTACTCATGCTCCTATTGATATACAATTGAATTCTAGAGAGAAGAGCCTTGGTCATGCAACTCACTATAAATATGTTGATATCCCCTCCACACTTTATATCCCTCCGTTCAAATGTAAGAATTATCTTTCACTATCCTCCAAATCCATCCTTGGTCCTCATATTCCAAAGCTAAAACTGTCAAACCTTCCATCTATATTGGGTCCTTATGTCCCTCCATCTACCATGCATATCAATACTAGCTTGTCATCCACTTACCCTATCACCTATCAAGATCAACAAAGACATGCGTCCTTGAACTCTCCCTATCAACCCATCCATATGAACCATCCATATCAGCCTTATTCCTCCACACTACCCAAGTCTTTTGGAAGCAATTTGGATGTGCAACGAAGAAATGAGAAATACAAGAATCCATGTAAATATGAAGATCATTATGTCCAATCTAATCGACATGTGACTATAAAGAAAAAGGAAATATTCAAGAGACCGCAAGGGTCCACTAAGAAAAGAATAAAATCAAAGCAAATATGGGTTCCTAAATCCATTATGAAATAACTGTGTTCTAAATCATCTGATACAAATAGAAAATCAAAAGCTATGTGGATTCCCAAGTCTCTTCTAAAGGACTTGGATACAAAAAGAAAAGCAAAAGTTATGTGGATTCCCAAGTCTCTCTTAAAAGGCTTG
>MU223383.1:2536799-2592225 GCA_018584345.1 Thuja plicata | reverse complement strand
ATTCCTTCATATTTGTCTCACCTTCCTCCATGAAGATGAAGAGTCAGCCATTTCTTCCCAAGAAACTCTTCATCCTCTCTTCAGGCTTTTCTATATTATGGACCTTCTTTCCTTCATTTGAGGAGAGAAATTTTAGAGCACCAAAACTATAGCGAATTATTGTCTCAATTCTCTCATATTTCTAAGCTTTCATTGCATATTTAGTGTAATTTCATTTAGTTTAATGGAATTTTCATCTCAATTTAGTTTGTTTACTTATCAAGTAGCTTAATTATGTTATCTTTTTGAAAGTTTCTTAGCTTAAAATCTGCATCTTCATTCCTAGATTACAATTGCATCTCTCATATAAAATAAGTTTTATTTCAGTTTTCAAAGCTTTCAAATCCTCCATTTTAGCAATGGTCTATGGTTGTTGGCTCTCGTTCTAAGAGTAATTAAACACCCCAACTAAATAGGAGGCAACATGTCAATTCAATCGATATTGTGGAATGAGAAATTCATGTTTATCTTCGCAATTCAATGATTGAGCAATGCCTATGTTGTGTTGTGCCTGACTAAGCTTGCATAGCGACAGTTTTCATGCTCTCTTCATTGTCTTCTCATTCTTTGAAGGTTCTCATATTTTTTCCTTGATTCCTCTTGACTGCACAAATCGACCGTTCTGAATCCATTTTTGTGATCGAAATTGAAATCTGACACTCCTAAGCAGCTCAAAATTGCATTTTAAAATTTTGGGACCGACATGCTCCGACACTTGTGTAGTCATCTTTCTGACGTCACTTTCTTGTCAGAATCATCTCTTTCCATCATTTTCTCAGCTTCTGCAATATTTTCATCAAAGTCAATTCTAGTCAATTTTGGTCAAACTTGGTCAACTATGGTCAAACCTAGTCAACAGGACCTCCCAATCGCTCTAAATCGATTCTGCCTTCTCTTGATCTATCTCTGAATTCCTCTGGATCTTCGATCTTGCTTCTATCTACAATCTTTTGTTGTTGATCATCTTTTTGTTGTGTCATCTTTCGATTTCGCTCCCGAGGGGGCAGGATGATTGCATCATTGAATCTTTTCGCATCATTCTCGAATCAGTCTGATCTCCCCATTGCTAGGGGCATCTCATCACTTGGGGCATATTTATTGTTTCGTACCTTATGGTCAAAATTAGATATCCCATGATCTTGAATCTCTAGGGGCATCTTGATGCCTCACATCTTGTCATTTTGTCATCTATCTTTCTAGGTATCTGAGCAATCTAACTCAGATCCTCAAGGATCAAGATTCATTCTGGAGATGATTCTTGAAATCTCATTGGGTATTGGGGAAATCTAACCCTAATTCTTGAAATTCATGCTTTGTTCTGAAGATGACTCTCAAAATCTCTTTTGGACCATTATTTGGGCAACCTAACCCGAATCTCGGAGGGCTAACCTTCGTATTGGGGAAATCTAACCCTGATTCAGGAGATAGTCCTAAATCTTCATCATCTATCAGTGGATATTGGGGCAATCTAACCTTGATTCCAAGCTTCTCTCAATTTGGTATTTGGACCATTGTCTTCACAATCTAACTTAGACTTCGGAGAATCATGCTTCATTCTGAAGATGGTTCTGCTTCTCGATCTGATCAGTGTCTTGGAAACCTAACCTAGACTCCCAAAATATTCATCTGTCACATCAGACTATACTTTGAATCAATGTGCTGCTCACACATCAATTCAAAGAGGGGAAAAATGTAATACCCAAAAATTGGCACCTTACAATTCTAATCAATTTTGGTGCATTTTCTCATCATCAAAGTCCTATTGTACTAGGCAAATTCTCCTTCCTAATTGTCTTTAATTGAATTAGTCTCAAATGCAGAAAACCTAAATTTGCATAAATCTTACACCATATTTAATTTCTAAATTTTCAAGATTTATTAGCTAAAAATCCCTATGATTAATTGAATTCTAAAGTCCTAAGTGCTTTTAAATTAAATTAATCCCACCCACTTTAGCTAATACACATCAAGGTAATTAAATATTATTTGGTTATTTGAATGGATTATCCTCACTTGAAATTAATAATTCAAACAATGTGAAAAGCCACCCATGTGGCAATAATTCATTTATTTAATTAAATAATTGCTTCATATTTGTCTCACCTTCCTCCATGAAGATGAAGAGTCAGTCGTTTCTTCCCAAGAAACTCTTTATCCTCTCTCCAGGATTTTCTATATTATGGACCTTCTTTCCTTCATTTGTGGAGAGCAATTTTAGAGTACCAAATCTATAGTGAATTATTGTCTCAATTTTCTCATATTTCCAAGCTTTCATTACATATTTAGTGTAATTTCATTTAGCTTAATGGCATTTTTCATCTCAATTTAGTTTGTTTACTATCAAGTAGCTTAATTCTATTATCTCTTTCAAGTTTCTTAGCTTAAAATATGCATCTTCATTCCTAGAATACAATTGCATCTCTCATATAGAATAATTTCATTTCAGTTTTCAAAGCTTTCAAATCCTCCATTTTAGCAATGGTCTATGGTTGTTGGCTCTCGTTCTGACAGTAATTAAACACCCCAACTAAATAGGAGGCAACAAGTCAATTTGATCGATATTGTGGAATGAGTAATTTATGTTCATCTTCGTATTTCAACGATTGAGCAATGACTATGTTGTGTTGTGCCTAATTTAGAGGTCAACATTCAGACACATACAACTGGCACACACTAAGTTGAAGGGGCATGTTTCTTTATGGTGGAAAGATTTGTAGAGGGATCGAGAAGAAGAAGGTGAGATGAAGATCAATAAATGAAGGTTGATGATGACAAAGCTAAAATCTAAGTTCATTCCTGTCAACTATGAAATTGAATTGTTTAAGAAATTACAGAATTTGAAATAGAAGGAGATGACTATGTAAGATTATACTGAGGAGTTCTACAAGTTGACTATTCAGTGTGGGCATAGAGAAATTTCTAAGGAAAATGTGGCAAGGTATGTTAATGGTTTGAAATTCAATATCCAGGATGAGATTGGTATGTTGAATATTGACTCGGTAGAAGATTCTTATTAGTATGCACTGAAGGCAAAAGATAAGTTGAAAAGAAGACATTATGATAATTCCCGAGGGAAAGAGAAACAAGAGCAGTCGATAAAAGATAAATAGAAAGTTGAAGATGAACCGAAACCTATTGAATCAAGGAGAAAGATAGGTAGAGGTGTACTCAGAGGTACTTTTTACAACTATATAGAAGAAGGACATCGGTCTTTTGAATGTCCCCATGCAAATACGAAGGTCGACAGTCACCAAAATGCTATGGTGAATGAGGTTGATGAGAATGAACCTGAGGGGGAGGGTGTGAATATTTTTCTTAGGAGAAATTTTCTACCCTCAAAGCAAGCTTATTCTTGTTAGAGGAAGAACTTGTTTAGGACTGTGTGCAAGTCGGGTGGTAAATGTTGTAAGGTGATTATTGATGGAGGAAGTACTAATAACCTAGTTGCTAAGGAGATGGTTTAGAAACTTGGTTTGAAAATGTTGAGACATCCTTGTCCTTATAGGATAATTTGGTTACAAGCTGGTCATGCAGTAGAGGTGAGAGAGCAGTGCATGGTGAGTTTTTACATTGGTACCTATAGAGATGAAGTATTATGTGACATTGTGGAGATGAGTTCTTGTCATATTTTACTTGGTAGACCTTGGCAGTATAATAGAGAGGCTATTCATGACTATAAAAGAAATTCCTTTACTATACTGAAGGATGGGAAGAAGTCTATTTTGATTCCTTTGAAGGATGTAGAGCTTGGTAAGAGGAATTTGAGCATTGGTAGTAGATCAGAAATGGTTGCAAATATTGGTGCAGACATGAGTGTGCAGAGATATGAAGATAAATTAGCAAGTACTAGTGGTAAAGGGAAGCAGAAGAAGAACCAAGGGAAGAATGTGTTGGTTGAGGACTTGGAAGACATGTATATCAAGAACCAGTTTGGGATCTATGTACTGAATCCCAACAGATGTTCATCCAGCTTTTGAGAACATATTTTTTGCACCTGGGGTGTGTGACGCAGGAGCATCCTGGGATAGTTGGCAATCTTGCACAACCAATAATGTGTTTCTTTTGTTCTTTATCTTGTTTGGAGACTGCTCGGTGAAGTGCTTAGCTACCTTGTTTCTTGGGTACTCTTTCTGTCTTGCTTTACCAAAGGGTCTCAATGTTTGTTGTCTGCTCGGTGTTTCTTTTCCCAAGTTGGTTTCTGCTGCTCGGGTATGCCTTTACCGAGTGTTTACTGTTACTTGGTGATGCTCTTCCTGAGTTTTTGATCCTGATCTGGCCGACTTCTAAATTTAATTCCCACGGATTAACTAATGTGGAGTCTCTCATTGGGATCTATGTGGACCTAAATCTGGGTTGATGTGTTCTCCTATGTATTTTGTTAGTAATTGTATATGATTGGTGCATTTAATATCTGTTCATTGTAGAGTGTATGGCCGACTAGGTCATTTAATTATTGTTTACAAGCCGACTTGTGGCAAATGTGTATAAAAGAGAGTCTAGGTTGATGTTTAGAGGGAGGAAATACATGACAGAGGCATGTAGAGATAGAGAGAGTATAGAAGAGTAAGCTAATAAGCTAACAGATTGTAAGTTGTTGCAGATAGTTGTAAGTGGGTAGACAGATATTGCAGATTGCTTGGTGGCTTGTGAGCACAAGTTCAAATCTAGTTTCTTCCACTTAGCTATAGGGTAGATGGATAATGTTGGATCCTATGAGATCTTATTGAATTTGTTGATGTAATTGGCCCTAAATGGGAAGACCTTACAACCTGACATGTTGCATGTAATTGGAATTCAAAGATAATATAAATTGATATTGATATATCTTGTATTGTGCTATTTCTACTGTGTGTTCTTGTTGTTGGCTGAAAGTTTAGATAGTCCTTTATTGGATCCTCTGACCTTGACTGCATCAACATTTATGTGGGATCTCTCTTTGGATATTGTGTGGACCTAAATCTGGTGGATTTAATGACCGTTTGCAGCTGACTGGTACATTTAATATTTGTTCAATGGCCGACTGTCATTTAATATTTGTTTACAAGATGACTTGTGGCTGTTTTGTATAAATAAAGAGGTTTGGGTAGAGTGTTAAGAGTAGAATAGAAGTAGGAGAAGAAGAGTTGGAAGAGTTCTTATGAGATCTATGGATCTAAGATAGTGGAAGGAAGTTGGAAGAGCTAGTGTCATGTTGGCTTATGAGGCAAGACGATTGCTTGGTGGCTTGCGAGCACAAGTTTAGATTCTGTTTTGGAGTTCCTACCAGGTTGTAGTGTGGTGTGTCACAGAACTGGACTAGTTTGGAAGGTGGAGCTAAAGCTTTTAGTGAGTGTCGTGTATTGGCAGAAGGGAAATGGCCTGATGCTTGCAAAAGATCTCAGTGTTAGATCTTAGTGTGATTTAATTGTATTTGGCCGTAACCGGGAAGGCCTTACAGCCCGACATGTTGAGTGTAATGGGATCTAAAAATGAATATAAATTGATATGAGTTTCCATATTTAGTGATGTTGTGTTTCCATTATGTTATTCTTGTTGTTGGCTGCAAGTTTGGACAATCCTTTATTGGATCCTCCATCCTTGACTGCATGAGGAATTTAGTATACCAAACTTGTTTCTTCCTTGAGGATAGTGGCTAAGCCAATTCACATTCCTACAATGTTGTATGATAGAAGGATTGACCTAGGTTAATAGATTGAGTAGTCTACGATCTCTTTTTAAAAATTATAGGAACTCCTTTATATTCAATATCAAGTATGTACATTTTCTAAAAGTATTTGTTCTACCTATTTTCATATGATTTTATAGTCTCTACAATTGAGTAATTTTGAATTTGAGATAAGTTAATAAAAAATATTGAGAATGCTCAATTTAAAGTCACCATATCTGTTCTTTGTTGAATTGTGTTTGAGAAAATCTAATAAATTAAATTATAATAAGAATAATTATGGATATTTCAAGTTAGTATTTAGATTACATTATTTTAGAGTCCCCCTGTTGGTTGTATTCTTGGTTTTTGTTCGTTTGCCCTAATTTTTTGTGGTCCTTATGCTCTTTTCTTTCCCAGGTCAGAGGTATCTCATTCTCGTAATATCCCTGTGAATTTTCTGGGTTTTTGGGTCAAAATCCATATGAATAATGCAAAACCTTAAAACCCTAAGCTCTGTTCTAAGTCAAAATGCTAAAAAACCCTAAAATGTTAATCAGGTTTCTATTTTTGCGTTACCTTTTTGAACAACTTAAGTCATGTGCCTTTTATAATACTCTCCTAGTCGCTTGATCCTAACAGCATATTCCTTTTTGTTACGAGACTTGGTGATTAACTATTGTCAGTATGTCTTTTGAGGAAACAAAATATTCTTTATTTTTTATGAGACTTGGCAGAGCCCTTCAGTCGCAAAGTCTCCCTATAAAGAAGCACGCTAGCAGTCAGCAGCCAAGGCAAATAGTTAAGTCGCGATGTCATGTGAAGAAGCCAACAGTTAGTAAATTTTTATGAGACTGAGTGATTGCTTCAGTCTTGGGGTTTCCAAGTCAGATGACAGTTAAGTGAAAGATGCTGAGACTTCGCGACAAATCACAAGGTGTTTAGAAAATGAGACAGTCGGGTAGTCGCTGGATTAAGATGCTAAGTCAGTGTTTATTCAGCGATTCAGAGACAAACGATTAGAAGAGACACGTGTCCATAATGCACAAGATGAAGGTTAGTCACATGGTCTCCCAAAAGAAAAAGGTCTTATGGTGATTAGGAGACTAAGAGTATAAAGTTCTTTGTTGTCGCGTAGTCTCCAAATAATTTAAAGGTTTTAAGAAATACTTAGCAACTTAGCGGAGCCATCGGATGAAAAAAGGTGAAAGGATCAACGGTAGTCGCAAAGTCTCTGATTGAAAGTGCTTAAAGGTAAAATTTCTCACGATAATGAGATTGCCTTTTGTCACGTAGTCTCTGAATTAAAATCAAAAGTTAAAGTTTGTCACGTAGTCTCTGAAAGAATTGTCAACTAACATTTGTAATCAACGATTTTCTGACCAAGGTTAGTCGTGGGGTCTTGTAAAGAAAAATAACCTTCAATGAATTGGAGATAACAATAAAAGGTGAAGATAACCATCAGTCACAAAGTCTCTGCATAAAATTTGAGTTAAGTACTTCATCTAGCGACTTTGATTACTTCAGTCGTGTGATCGCCAGAAGATAACTGTGGTTTGCCAAGTAAAGAAAATGGCACAGTCGCTAGATCTCCAGAAGAATTAAGGGTTAAGGAGTTTGGTAAATGAAAAGGAGATACTACATAGTCGCATGGTCACTGAATATGAAAATTCATAAAGGCGGTAGTTGCTGACGTGACAATGTAAAAGATTTAGCGTCCAATGACAATCTAGAATATAAATTGCTGTATGAAAGGGGTAGCTGAGATGTCTGACGGAAAACCAATTATATGAAGACATGTCACCCTCTTCAAATTTTATAAGGGTTTTTCTGAAGATGCACATATATGATTTTGATTTCCTATCACACTCATGAACTACGGCTAGGATTTCAATTAATTTCACAGCGTGCTAAATTGAAAGCAGAATTGATGGTCTTTCAAATGATGAGCTATGTACTTAAAATAGTTACCATAAAGAGTTGATCGAAAGCTCATTTTCAACTTATCATACTTTTAGAATTACAGAGCGAAGAAGTGCTAGGTCTTTTATTATTAGAAAGCATAAATTGGTTAGTTGCAGAGTACCTAGCTGGTTATCAGGTTTCTTGAATTGTTAGGCAATGAACAGAGAAGAGCAGTGTGTTTTGAAGATATATTTGTTTCAATATTGGTAAGAGAGAGGTTTGATACAGAACAAGATGAGTAAGGCTGTCAGTGTGGCTTCAACCAGTGGGAGAAGTGATGAAGTAGATGATGATGCAAAAGGGAAAAGGAATTACTCTGATGAATTTTTAAAATGCCGGGGTCTACACAAAACAAGAGGGTCAATGTGAATTTGCTGGCAGATGACTACTGTGAGATCAGAGATGCTCGCACTCCAGGATCAACAGGTTTTTCTCTTTACAATTACTTCTATAATAATTCTGATAAAGCTATCCCAGTGTCAAACCCTTGGACTAGTGGCCTTTCTAGGTTAATTTTTCCTGATGTTTTTGTAGACGTAGACTTGTTTCTAGGTCTTGCCAGCCACTATGATGCCCTCACTAGGACAATTAAGAAAAATGATGGTACTGCCCTGTTAATCTTGAATAGAAATTCATTCATGCAAGCCTTTGGCATATACAGCATGATGTCTACCAAAATAAATCTTAATAGATAGGAGGAGAGGTATAGATTACAACCCGGTGCTGCTAGGACCCAATTACAAAAGCATATTCTTAAAGAAGTTAGGAATCATCTTACTCCTATACCTGGGACTACTCCCTACTGTTTCAAAGACCTACATTTTTATATCAAGTATATTGCCTATGCCTTGTGTAGAGTGTTAGGGATAGATGGAGGAGCAAAAAAGATAAGTGCTGGAGTTCTGATGATGGTGTTAGACTTGCAAGACGTGCATTCTAGCACTAATTATGATTATATACAATATATTATAGATAAAATGCATGAGGGATTTATAGCTGCGTAGAAGAAGATGAAGGACCCAAAGGAGAAGGAGCCTAGGTTCTTCCACTATTCCATCCTGATGCATTTATTATTGCATTTCAACTTTGGGATTATGGATGTGAATAACTTGAATCCTCAAAAGATTTTCTAGGGTAGACCTAATCCCATTCAGTTTTGGGTTAGGATATGGAATTATACATCCAAGGATTGTGACTTCTGTAGATTTAAAAACTGGATTGTATATCCAATAATGCAGAGCATGGGTATCAACAAAACTAGGCTCCCATTAAAGGTGCTGCAACTATTCAGACCTTGTGAGTATGTGGACAAGTGGGAGGGTGATCATAATTGGGGAGACTTCTTCTTAGAAGAGAATTTCACCATGATTAGGGTATATGGATGCACACATCCACCTCATGTCTTACCCTACCATGTGCCATCCAGAGTTGCTACCATGGATTTCATTTGGAAACTATTGTTGATAGATAATGAACATTTTGCACCACACAAGAAGGGGACGTTAACCCCTAGACAATTTAAGATCTTTAACTTTACCATTGGCAAGGGTGCCATTGATTCAGTAAGTAAATGGTTGGAGAGCTGCAAGATGGGGGAAACATCATATAGATATATTGACCCTGAGGGATTCATGACAGGAGTTAGGAAACTTTTGACTCCTACCATCCCTAATACAAATGTGCATGGTTTATGTATAGAAGAGGATGTAAAAATAAATCTTCTTGATGAAGATGAAATCAGAACAAGAAGGGAGAGGATTCAAGAATTGCTAAATCTAGAAAATAAAATAAAGAGAAATGGGTTGTCTTTTGGAGGCTTTTACCCTGATCTGCCTTATTTTGACAAGATTAAGGCTATAATTGATAATTTTTATATACTCTGTGAACAATTGGATAATGTTTTGGATAAAAAGGAGTGAAAGAGCCTAAACATTAAGAATCAGAGTATGAGAGTAATAGTGATGGTGATTATGCCTGTCCACCTCAGTTTGATCAGCCTCAACAGAATGTTGTAGAGGAACCACAGTTACAAGGAGGAGAGGGCCATATCATTGACCTAACAGAGGTCTCTTAGACAGATGATGTAGAACAACCTTCTGCTAAGAGGCAAAAAGTTGATATTGGTCAGACTTCTTCTGTTAGGCAAGAGAAGAAAAGAGATAGAGTAAGTGCCCTCATTCCTGGAAATAGGTTGTATGATCATAACCTAAGAAAGATAATCAGACAGGGGAAGAGGCAACAATAGGATGAGGAGGAAAATATAGAGTTGCCTCTAAAGGCATGTATTGATGAGAGATTGTTACACCAACAACAATTTCTAAGTGATGACAATTTTATTAAGACTGATGAATTCAAGGACTTTTTGAGATGGCACAAGAAAGAGAAGATAAGGGCTTAGTTAAAGGTAGATGGAGAAGAAACAGTTATAAATGAGGCTCTATTAGCTTTACAAGCCTATGACCCTGACAACGACGATGTCTCACTAGATGAGGCAAGACAAATGGTTTTGAACAATGGCATTTTGCTTGCTGAGGGCTGGGACTTGGTTTTAGCATTCATCATTAACCAAATCAGGAAGCAGCCAGACCTTAAAATGGCAAGTGAAGTTCAAATGGGTGATATGATAAAGGGGTTTATATATAGTCCAAAGTCACAAGATTTTCCCATGTGGAGCCTATGTCCTAAAGACCAAAATCCTCAATTGGTGAATATTCAGGAGAATATGGTGGGGAATCAAATGGTCTGGACAGTGCAGAATACATGATATCTAGAAATTTATCAGATCATGAATCACTGGGCTCACTTGAATGAAGACAAAACAAAGCAATTGTCTAAGAAGTGTAGCATTTTGATTGAGGAAACCAGTTCCCTAAACAAAGATAGGGAATTGTGCCACATAAAGATACACCAACAAAACCAGGTAATTGCTGAATTGATGAAGCAACTAGAAGAGAAACCTGAGGTGGTTTATGTGCCTCCAGAATAGCCCTTGCAAATAGAGGAGAAAGCAAAATTAGAGGAAGTGGTTGAGAAAGAAGATATGGGTGAAAAGAAGAATGAAATAGCTCTAAATGCATTTAAATGCATTTTGCAGCATAGGATTGACATATTGAAAGATAAAATAGATGTCCTCTTGAATGATTATAATAAACTTCCCACCTTACACACAGAAGTAACAGGGTACATTGCCACTTTGAACCCCTATTTTGTTAATTGGTCTCGTAGGGTTCAATTGTTTGAAAAAATTGCCTATTTGCAGCTTCTTAGATCAGATTTACCTAAGGTTGTAACTGAGGTTGAAGATGAAATCAAAAAGATTAATATAGCCTTGTCATTTTTTAAGGGTAAGTTGAATCAGGTAGAGGCTAAGTTGAGCCTATTTTCCTCAGATTTTAATAGCTTTGTTCCTCCTCTGAAAGGAGAAGATGATCAAGTGAAGGCCTTAGAGGCCTGGAGGAGCGAATTTGACAGTTGAATGCCCAACAATGAGTCATTTATTTCAGGATCAGATTTAAATATGGGAGGTTTCAATAAGATTTTGGATGAAGCCTTCAAAGCAGAGACTGACATGAACAAATTCCTAATTGATGTTAAAAGCATCACATATGTCAGATGGGAAAGGCAAAAGGCACAGGTATAGAGTACACAGAGCTTTAAATGGCCAACAGAGGATGAAGTGACAACATGGGACCTGATGACTAGGCCTAAGAAAAAGAAGCCTGTGGTGGAGGAGGAGAGCCTAGATGAAGAATGAAGGGGAACACTTGGCTCCTGACCATTGAGCACAGGGAGGTTAGCTATTACTGAAGATGAGTGTAAGTTAGCCTGTAATGGCGGTCACTTAGTCTTGCTATAAATATCATAAGCTATCTTGAACATTGTCAGACAAAGGCGCCATTTTCCAGAAAAGGACAAAGAGTATTAGATTCTATCCCCTATTTTTGTCTTCCCACCGCTTCTACATTCTCTTATTTTGTTTTTTTTGTACTTTTAGGGTTAGGTTCCTTAAACCATCTGAAGCTTGTTGCATCCTGACATTAAGGATTCCAAGATGGTTAAGGACCTATATATAGATCAAAATTGTAATAGTTCAAAGGAGATGAAATATATTGAAAATCAGACTTTCTAGATTTGTATCTGTGCCTTCAAGCTTTTAAGCTTTTTATGTACTAAAGCAGGACCATATCAATAAAATGCAGTGCGATTTTACTCTATTTTTATTGTTGTGTCTTTATTTTTTATGTATGCTCTTTTAGGTTTAAATTTGTAAGGCATTTTTAAGCATTTTGGATACAAGGTAGCTATCTAATTACTTGCAAGTTTATTTCAAGGAAAGAACTAAGTTTTGTGTATGGTTTCAGGGAGCATAACAATAGTTAAGGATTTGATACAATACTATAGAGGTGACAAGATAATTTTTAAGGCATTTTATCTGAATTGCATGTAAGTTGTAAGGTAGCTTACAGTATTTTGTTTTTGTGTATTTCTGTGAACTTCAAATTATTGACTCTATAATCCCAAAGGATAGGCACTAATCTAGGAATTGATTTAATAGTCTGTCATCATCCAAATATTCAAATACTACTCAAACCAATCATTTTCAGAGTATTTTGTGTAAGAATAAATTGTATTCCTAGGGGTTACAATTGAAGTTTGTTGATTTCTTAAAGAGTAAATCAATAGGTTATTCCTCCTAGATTCATAAGAGTTATAAAAGGAAAGAAGAATGCAATTCCTTGTTATGCTGCTGTTTGCTATCACTAAGATATTGATTTGGATTGTCATGCCTTTTCTCAGAATAGTCATAGTTATCTGTATTGTCATATACATGTCCATTTAAAATAGAGAATTCAACACATAAAGTATAATCCACTCTAAAGATACTGTCAAGACAGTAATTAGTCATAGGTAAAACCTGCCTAAGTCAGTGGATCTCAAAAAAGAAGGAGGTCGTAATAGGTATCCCCAACGTTATCAAAGTACCTCATCAATTAGTGTTTTTCTCTTGCTTGAGTCATAGTGTCAAAAATCATTGGGTGTCATAGAGTTGTTCAAATATTCAAGCATCTTTTTAGAGGCCTTGCAAGAAAAAACCTAACAAATTGGCGACTCTACTGGGGATTAGAGATTATAAAGTCTGGTTAAGAAATTTTAGAATATCTCTAGTCCAAGTACTCAGAAATCTCTGGTGTTTCAAAGTTTAAATTTTTTACAAATCATACCAGTGGTGGTTTTCAAATTTATCCTTTGATAACTATTCATTCATCCCAAGTTATTGGGTGGCGACTCTAAAAGAAAATCTCTGAGATTAGTGCAAATTAAGTGAATATCTTTCAGAATGAATACTTGGTCAAGGATGAGAACTGATCCTGAGAAAGTATTATATAGTGGACTCCCATCATCCTCAAGGATGGAAATGTCTTGGAGAAAAAAGAGAAATCCAGTTAACATGGATGAGACCCCTCCAAGAGGTAAAGAGGGTAATGTTAGGAGAGATATGAATACCAATCAACATTCTCACGATGGAAATACTTCAGAGTATGAAGAAGCTACTAAGAGGGTATTAGAAACACCCACAGTCAACTCTACTTCAAATGAGAGAGAAGAGACTAGCACATCTAGTTCAGATTCAGAAGATGCTCCCTCTGATATGTTGGAAAATGAAGAGAAGTTCATCTTGAAACAACTTGCCCTGGTTCAACAAATGAAGAGGGAGAGAGAAATGAGAAAGAAAAAGAATGACCATAAGAATGTTGATAAGAATAAAAGAAGATTTTCAAAACATCAAAGTATGAAAGATACAAAGAGGTCTCAGAAGGACCAAGAAATATCATTCACTCATAAGGCTCCTATTTCACAAAAGGATAAAGGAAAGCAAAAGATGAGCGAAGGTAGGAATCAAGAACCTAAGTTTCAAAAGCCTTTAACCGAACAAATGTCCAAGTTGGACATTGATTTAGAGAAACTGAGAATTGAAAAATAAACCATGGAGAAAATGTTGGAAAAAGCACAAATGGAGGTTGCTACCATTGAAATGAAGAAGAAGATATATTTTTTACAATCTTCAAAATATGCTTATGCTGGCCCTGAGAATATTACTGCTTCTAAAACAAAGGCCACTACTTCTAAAGAGGATGATAGCTTGAAAAGGAAACCATTGCATACTGAAAGGTACAAACAATTTAATTTTGTTGGTATCGCTGGATATCCTAATGCCTTTCCTAAAGATGTGGGTGATATAGGAGAAAAGCTCCCAAAGTTTGTAGGTAACAATGTTATTGCTTGTGAAACGCATTTAAGGAAATTCATTGATTTTGTTGATGATTTGAATATCACTCATGAGGATGTATTAATGAAATTATTTTTTCAATCCTTAGTAGAAGATGAAAGAGAATGGTTTAGGAGCCTTTCTAATGGATCTGTTGTTTCTATGGATGAGTTGATTGATTTGTTTAAGGATCAATATGGAGACAAACCAAACAAAGGCTTTTTATTGAATGAGTTCAACAATATAAAAAAGAATTATAATGAAGAAGTCACAGAGTTTAATACAAGATTTTAGAGAGCTATGCACAAGCTATTTCAGAAGATAAGGCTAGATGAAGAGGTATGTCTAGCAAATTATTTGAATGCCTTTGATTCTAAAATGGGATATGCTCTTAGAGATAAAAATCTTAGAACTCTTACTGATGCTTATAAAATAGCAGTCAATATTGAAATGAATAGAAGAGTATCTGGTAAGTTGAATAGGAGGGATGACTCAAGGTTTAGTAGGAGCAATCTAAAAGAACCAGAGTATAAAGAATATAAAGCTCCTCAGAACAATAGACCTTCTTATATTACTACATACAATCCTCAAAATAGAATGCAAAAACATCCTTATGGAACTCAGTTCAAAGATGGGTAGCTTGTTACTATACCTAGAAAGGATAAGACAGACAACAGAACTCCAGACCCTCTTCATAAAAATTCTGTCCATTTATGCAATGATGATACTTGGTGTGAAGCATGTGAGGCCCCTCATATCCCTCATTTTTGTATTGTTTCCTTAGATTTGAGAGTAAGTGAAGAACAGGGGAATGATGAGGGTGAACAGTGTGATCATAGTATGATGAATACTTATTCATGCCATGATATAGATTCAGATAGTGAAGATGAAAATCATGATTCTTATATTTCGCAAAGGAGGATAGAAAATCATCATCAACAAATCTTATCTGATAGTGAAACTGAGGAAACTGATGATGATATAAGATGTTATGCTCAAGACAATCAAGATATTCCACTCATTAGGAAAGCTTCAGATGAAGAGAAGGCTAGAATTACTGTGGATTTAGTGAATAAAGCTAGAAGCAATTACCACTTGAGAAATAGAGTAGTAGGTGGTGCTGGTAGTCAACCATCAAGTGTCTTCATAAAAGAAAATAAGACAGACACTAAATATGAGCAGAGAAAGGATGGACCTAGTGAAAATGTAAATAAACATAAGGTCAAAATCATTACAAAAGCCTTAGAGCCTAATGTTGTACAAGAAGAAGATGTGAAAAGACAAGAAAAAAGTATTCCTGTTCAAAAGATAGAGAATAAAAAGTTAAAAGAATCAGCTCTAAAAGAACATAATGAAGAAAATGATGTCACTTTTGACAAATCAAAGTTTTCAGATATGAGATATACTACAATAGATATGGGTCAATGTTTGTCCCAGATGATAGTTAAGGTACCATTTCTAGAAATGATGAGAATTAAAGAACACAAGGAAAAAGTAATGTCATTGCTAAACGGTGTGCCCACAATAAAGTTTCAAAGTCTAGAGAATGTTGGTAAGAAGACAATTACCAAGGGAAAGGAGGTTGAGGTGTTAACATCTGAAATTCCTCAAACATTCTTGAATGCAACTTCTTCCCCAAAAGTTATTGACCCATTTTTTCTTTCATTGATAATTAATGATAAGATGCTGAAAAATTGGATGATTGATTCAGGAGCATCTAATATAATTATGCTAGTTGAAATCATGAGGTCAATGGGATTACAAGTTGATACTCCTTATGGGAGATACCGAGCTATGGAATCTAGAGAGGTCCTTGTGATTGGTACCATTGAGGCTATGCCTTACAAATTAGCAGTCTGCCTTGATGTAGTAATGACCATGAATGTTCTTGTGGTTGACATACCACCACATTATGTCATGTTGCTATCAAGAAAATGGAGTGCTTCAATGGGAGGTAGTATACAAAATGATTTATCATATGATACTTTTAACATTGCTGGAGAAAATTTTAAGGTCTTAAGGGAGAGTAGAACTCCCCACATGATAGAAAAATTTGAAGACACTAACATTAATTGTTGCATTGACATAGACATGGAAAATTTCAGGATGCAAAAAAATGAACCTTATTATCAAAATGAAGAGGCTGACCCTTTGAACAGAGAATTGATTATGCAGGGAGATGGATTATGGAAAATGTACTTTGATGGTGCTTTCTCTAAAGAAGGATTAGGGTAGGAGTATTGTTGATATCTCCATCAGGTACAACTTTTAAGTACTCCTTTCTATTAGCCTTCCAATGTACAAACAATATTGCAGAATATGAGGCTTTGTTTTTAGGACTTGAAATTGCTATCAAACATGGTATAAGGTGTTTAAAGGTTTATGGTGATTCTGAGTTGGTGGTAGCACAAGTTAGATCCAGATATGCTATAAAAAATGACAGACTGAAAATGTGCAAATATGCTATTTGGGATCAACTTGAAATGTTTGATGCCTTCAAGATATAAGTTGGTTAGAAAGGTCAAAAAACATAATGGCTGATTTTTTAGCAAATGTTGCTTTAAAAAATGATGATTTGACCTTACATGGGGTATCAATACTAGAAGACAAAACAAGACCAGTTGTTCCAGACAACATATACAACTGGAAGGTGTTCTAGGATGATCAAGATATTCTGAGGTTCATGCAATGTCTAGACCATTATGAGAACCAGAGCATAGATTGTAGTTCCTTACTAGAACATGATGATGGAAAAGACTACATCTTTGGAAATGAGGTTGTCCAATTAAGTTCTAATCAGATTCCTAGGGGTCTGGTTGAGCTTGATGCATTGTTTATTATTCAGAAAAATGATTCATCAAAGTTAAGCAATGCCAAGATTGAGGATTTAGAAGAAATAAACTTAGGATCTGAAAGTAGTCCTCAAATAGTTTATATTGGGAAAGTTTTAGACTCTCACATAAGAACAAATCTGATCAAATTATTGAGAAAATATAAACATGTCTTTGCTTGGTCATATGAGGACTTGAAAGCATATAGAGAAGACCCTTTTCAACATGAAATCCCATTGAAATCAGATGTGAAACCATTTAGGCAAAAACATAGGCCTATTAACCCCTTGTTGGCTCCTAAAATGCAACAAGAATTGATGAAACTCAAGGATGCTGGGATAATCCAGCCCATCAGACATTCAACTTGGGTATCAAATTTAGTGCCAGTCAGAAAGAAAAATGGTGATATCAGACTGTGTGTGGATTTCAGGAATCTAAATATTCTTCATTAAAAGACAATTATTCATTACCTAATATGGAAGCAATATTTCATAAGGTGTCTGGTTGTGACTTGCTATCTATGATGGATGGTTTCTCAGGTTATAACCAGGTCTTATTTAAAGAGTCAGAGTAGTACAAAACTATATTTACGACTCCATGGGGAACTTATGTGTATATCAGAATGCCTTTTGGATTAATAAATGCAGGGGCAACTTTTCAGAGGGCTATGTATGTTTCTTTCAAAGAATTTATTGATTTATTCATGGTTATTTATCAGGATGACTTGACTACATATTCCAAAAGGGATATTGATCACTATGATCACTTGGGTAAGATTTTTAATAAGGCATTGGAATATGGTGTCTCACTAAATCCCAAGAAGTGTCATTTTGCAGTAAGAGAGGGAAATTTTCTTGGACATATAGTATCTAGGGAAGGGGTAAGAGTAGACCCTGAGAGAGTGGAAGCAATTCAAAAGGTGATTGCTCCAAAGAACTTAAAAGGTGTGCAATCTTTCTTAGGAAAGATCAACATTGCCCGAAGATTCATAGCAAATTTTGCAGAAATTGTTAAACCCATTGTCAAATTAATAAAGAAAGATGCCAAATTTGCTTGGAATGAAGAAGCTCAACAAGCATTTGAAAAAATAAAAAAGGTAGTACAGGAGGCTCCAGTTCTGAATTCTCTAGATTATACTAAGCCTTTCTCTTTGTTTTCATTTGCATCATTTCATACAATTGCTGCTATTTTGATTCAAAAGGATGAACAAAGATTTGAACATCCCATAGATTTTTATAGTAAATCCTTGCAGGTTGCAGAGCCTAATTATGAAATAATGGAGAAATAGGCTTATGCCTTGGTAAAAGCTATAAAATCTTTTAGGCCTTACTTGGTTTGTGCTAAGATACAGGCTTATGTTCCTGATTTAGTAGTGAAGGATATCCTTACATAATCAGAGGTAACTGGTAAGAGGTGTAAGTGGATCACCAGAATTCAAGAATTCAACCTTGAGATCCATATTACAAAGTTAATAAGAGGACAAGGCTTGGCAAAGCTCATGACAGAAGAGAACCTAGATTTAGTACAACTAAATCAGACACAATTACCTGATCAAGCTATTACTAGCATAGAAAGGCAACCATACTATACTGATATTGTATTCTTTCTCAAAAATACCAAGTGTCCTGATCATTTGTCTGAGAATCAGAAAAGGAGTCTAAAATTACAAACTCAAAGGTACACTTTGATCCAAGGTGACTTGTTTTGGAAAGATAAGAATGGTGTACTATTGTTATGCCTTGCCAGATACCAAGCTGAGAAAGTTTTGAGTGAAATGCATGAAGGAGAATGCAGAGGTCATTTTTCTGCTAAAACTACTGCCCATAAGATTTTAAGGGCATGGTATTATTGGCCTAATTTATTCAGGGATACTTATGTGCATGTCAGGAAATGTGAACCTTGTTAAAGGTTTTCCAATAAACTAAAATTTTCAGGTGCTCTGTTGCTGAACCCAGCGAGTACTGAAGCTCCTTTTGCTATGTGTGGAATTGACTTTATTGGTGAGTTTCAGTAGGAATCTAGTGGTGGCCACAGTTGGATATTAGTTTCCATAGATTATTTTACTAAGTGGATTGAAGCCATCCCTACAAAGAAAGCAACAAGTAGGGTGGATACTAAATTTCTCATGGAAAATATTATAACCAGATTTGGTGTACCTACTAAGTTAGTGATGGACAATGCCATGAGTTTTAGATCAGAAGAAATGACAAGTTTCCATGAAAGGTATGGGATTACAATATCATACTCATCACCATATCATCCACAGGATAATGGAAAAGCTGAGTCTAGCAATAAGAGTATATTAAAAATATTAAAAAGGACTCTGGAACAAAATGAAAGAACATGACACACTAAGTTGAAATTAGCACTTTGGGCTGACAGAGTAACACTTAAAAAAGTGACTGGTAAATCTCCTTTTGAGCTGGTATATGGTCTACAAGCAAGGTTGCCAATTAACAATTTATTGCTAATATGCCAATTTATACAAGAGGAACATTTAGATGTTTCTGATAATATGCAGAATGGAATGATTCAGCTTGTTGAATTGGATGAAGGAAGGATAAATAGTCAAAAGGAAAACATAAAGTTGCAGCAGAAGATGAAGAACCTTTTTGATAAAAGGGCTACTGAGAGAAAATTCCAAGCTGGTGACCTAGGTCTCCAATGGAATGAAAGAGCAGAAGACAAAGGTAAGCACAAAAAATTTGAGTCTTTGTGGCTAGGACCATTTATTGTCGCCGAAAATTTTGGCAAAGACTCTTATTTATTGAAAAATATGGACGGAGAAGATTTTGAGTTGCCTGTGCATGGGCAATTCTTGAAGCCTTTCTTTAATTGAGGATCAAAGTAATGCAAAAGTAAATATGTATCATATTGCGAATACTTTCCCTTTGTATTTGTAAATACTGTAAATAGTTTCCCTTCTATTTTAGGTGTCTTCTTCATTTTTTGAAAGTTCTGCAACCACAGATTCTGTGGTCTTTGCCATAAACTATGTTTAGTCAATCCTCAGGTAGAGCCACTGTTGGTTGTATTCCTAGTTTTTGTTTGTTTGCCCTAATTTTTTGTGGTCCTCATGCTCTTTTCTTTCCCAGGTCAGAGGTATCTCATTCTCGTAATATCCCTGTGAATTTTCTGGGTTTTTGGGTCAAAATCCACATGAATAATGAAAAACCTCAAAACCCTAAGCTCTGTTCTAAGTCAAAATGCTAAAAAACCCTAAAATGTTAATCAGGTTTCTATTTTTGCATTACCTTTTTGAACAACTTAAGTCATGTGCCTTTTATAATAGTCACCTGGTCGCTTGATCCTAACAGCATATTCCTTTTTGTTACGAGACTTCGCGATTAACTATTGTCAGGATGTCTCTTGAGAAAATAGAATATTCTTTATTTTTAATGAGACTTGGCGGAGCCCTTCAGTCGTGAAGTCTCCCAATAAAGAAGCATGTTAGTAGTTAGCAGTCAGCAGCCAAGGCAAACAGTTAAGTCGCGATGTCGTGTGAAGAAGCCAACAGTTAGTAAATTTTTATGAGACTTAGCGATTGCTCCAGTCGTGGGGTCTCCAAGTTAGATGATAGTTAAGTGAAAGATGATGAGACTTCACGACAAACTGCAAGATGTTTAGAATATGAGATAGTCGAGTAGTCACTGGATTAATATGCTAAGTTAGTGTTTATTATTCGATTCAGAGACAAATGGTTAGAAGAGACACGTGTCCATAATGCACAAGATGAAGGTCAGTCGCGTGGTCTCCCAAAAGAAAAAGGTCATCTAATGATTACGAGACTAAGAGTATAAATTTCTTTGTTGTCGCGTAGTCTCCAAATAATTTAAAGGTTTTAAGAAATACTCAGCGACTTAGCGGAGCCGTCAGATGTAAAAAGGTGAAAGGATCAATGGTAGTCGAGAAGTCTCTAATTGAAAGTGTTTAAAGGTAAAAGTGCTTGTGACAATGAGATAGCCTTTTGTCGCCTAGTCTCTGAATTAAAGTCGAAAGTTAAATTTTGTCGCGTAGTCTCTAAAAGAATTGTCAACTAACATTTTTAATCAGTGATTGGCGACCAAGGTTAGTCGCAGGGTCTCGTAAAGAAAAATAACCTTTAGCGACTTGGAGATAACAGTAAAAGGTGAAGATAACCATCAGTCGTAAAGTCTCCGGATAAAATTTGAGTTAAGTATTTCATCTAGCGACTTTGATTCCTTCAGTCGTGTGATCGCCAGAAGATAATTGTGGTTAGCCAAGTAAAGAAAATGACACAGTCGCTAGATCTCCAGAAGAATTAAGGGTTAAGGAGTTTGGTCAACGATAAGGAGATACTACACAGTTGCGTGGTTTCTGAATATGAAAATTTATAAAAGGCGACAGTTGCTGACGTGACAATGTGAAAGATTCAGCGTCCAATGACAATCTAGAATATTGATTGATATATGAAAGGGGTAGCTGAGATGTCTGAAAAAAAACCAATCATACGAAGACATGTCACCCTCTTCAAATTGTATAAGGGTTTTTTTGAAGATGCACATATATGATTTTGATTTCCTATCACACTCATGAACTACGGCTAGGATTTCAATTAATTTCACAGCGTGCTAAATTGAAAGCATAATTGATGGTCTTTCAAATGATGAGCTACGTACTTAAAATAGTTACCATAAAGAGTTGATCAAAAGCTCATTTTCAACTTATCATACTTTCAGAATTGTAGAGCGAAGAAGTGCTAGGTCTTTTGTTATTAGAAAGCAAAAATTGGTCAGTTGCAGAGTACATTGCTGGTTATCAGGTTTCTTGAATTGTTAGGCAGTGAACAGAGAAGAGCAGTGTGTTCTAAGCATAGATTTGTTTCAATATTGGTAAGAGAGAGGTTTTATACAAAACAAGATGAGTAAGGCTGTCAGTGTGGCTTCAACCAGTGGGAGAAGTGATGAAGTAGATGACGATGCAAAAGGGAAAAGGAATTACTCTGATGAACTCTTAAAATTGTTGTCGGGGTCTACACAAAGCAAGAGGGCCAATGCAAATTTGCTGGCAGATGACTACTATGAGATTAGAGATGCTCGCACTCCAGGATCAACAGGTTTTTCTCTTTAAAATTACTTCTATAATAATTCTGATAAAGCTATCCCAGTGTCAAACCCTTGGACTAGTGGCCTTGCTAGGTTAATTGTTCCTGATGTTTTTGTAGACGTAGACTTGTTTCTAGGTCTTGCCAGCCAATATGATGCCCTCACTAGGACAATCAAGAAAAATGATGGTACTGCCCTGTTAATCTTGAATAGAAATTCATTGATGCAAGCCTTTGGTATATACAGTACGATGTCTACCAAAATAAATCTTACTAGACAAGAGGAGAGGTATAGATTATAGCCCGGTGCTGCTAGGACCCAATTAAAAAAGCATATGCTTAAAGAGGTTAGGAATCATCTTACTCCTATACCTGGGATTGCTCCCTACTATTTCAAAGACCTGCATTTTTATATCAAGTATATTGCCTATGCCTTGTGTAGAGTGTTAGGGATAGATGGAGGAGTAGAAAAGATAAGTGCTAGAGTTCTGATGATGGTGTTATACTTGCAAGATGTGCATTCTAGCACCGATTATGATTATATACAGTATATTATAGATAAAATGCATGAGGGATTTATAGCTGCACAAAAGAAGATGAAGGACCCAAAGGAGAAGGAGCCTAGGTTCTTCCACTATTCCATCCTGATGCATTTGTTATTACATTTCAACTTTGGGATTATGGATGTGAATAACTTGAATCCTCAAAGGATTTTCCAGGGTCGACCTAATCCCATTCAATTTTGGGTTAGGATATGGAATTATACATCCAAGGATTGTGACTTCTGTGGATTTGAAAAATGGATTGTATATCCAATAATGCAGAGCATGGGTATCAGAAAAACCAGGCTCCCAATAAAGGTGCTGCAACTATTGAGACCTTGTGAGTATGTGGACAAGTGGGAGGGTGATCATAACTAGGGACACTTCTTCTTAGAAGATAATTTCACCATGATTAGGGTATATGGATGCACACATCCACCTCATGTCTTACCCTACCATGTGCCATCTAGAGTTTCTTCCATGGAGTTCATTTGGCAACTATTGTTGACAGATAATGAACATTTTGCACCACACAGGAAGGGGACCTTAACCCCTAGACAATTTAAGATCTTTAACTTTACCATTGGAAAGGGTGCCATTTATTTAGTAAGTAAATGGTTGGAGAGATGCATGATGGGGGTAGCATCATACAGATATATTGACCCTAAGGCATTCATGGCAGGAGTTAGGAAACTTTTGACTCCTACCATCCCTAATAAAAATGTGCATGGTTTATGTATAGAAGAGGATGTAACAAGAAATCTTTTTGATGAAGATGAAATCAAAACAAGAAGGGAGAGGATTCAAGAATTGCTGAATCTAGAAAATCAAATAAAGAGAAATGGGTTGTCTTTTGGAGGCTTTTACCCTGATCTGCCTTATTTTGACAAGATTAAGGCTATGTTTAATAATTTTTATATACTCTGTGAACAATTGGATAAAAAAGGAGCGGAAGAGCCTAAGCATTAAGAATCAGAGTATGAGAGTAATAGTGATGGTGATTATGCCCGTCCACCTCAATTTGATCAGCCTCAATAGGATGTTGCAAAGGCACCACCGTTACAAGGAGGAGAGGGCCATATCATTGACCTAATAGAGGTCTCTCAGCCAGATGATAAAGAGCCTTCTGCTAAGAGGCAAAAAGTTGACATTGGTCAGACTTCTTTTGTTAGGCAAGAGAAGAAAAGAGATAGAGTAAGTGCCCTCATTCCTGGAAATAGGTTATATGATAATAACCTAAGAAAGATAATCAGATAGGGGAAGAGGCAGCAACAGGATGAGGAGGAAAATATAGAGTTGCCTCTAAAGGCATGTATTGATGAGAGATTGTTACATCAGCAATAATTTCTGAGTGATGACAATTTTATTAAGACTGATGAATTCAAGGACTTTTTGAGATGGCACAAGAAAGAGCCGATAAGGGATTAGTTAAAGGTAGGTGGAGAAGAAACAGTTACAAATGAGGCTCTGTTAGCTTTACAAGCCTATGACCCTGACAACGAGGATGTCTCACCAGATGAGGCAAGACAAATGGTTTTGAACAGTGGCATTTTGCTTCCTGAGGGCTGGGACTTGGCCTTAGCATTCATCATTGACCAAATCAGGAAGCAGCCAGACCTTAAAATGGAAAGTGAAGTTCAAATGGGTGATATGATAAAGGGGTTTGGATATAGTCCAAATTCACAAGCTTTTTCCATGTGGGGCCTATGTCCTAAAGACAAAAAGCCTCAATTGGTGAATATTCAGGAGAATATGGTGGGGAATCAAACGGTCTGGACAATGCATAATACAGGAGATCTGGAAATTTCTCAGATCATGACTCACTGGGCTCACTTGAATGAAGACAAAATAAAGCAATTGTCTAAGAAGTGTAGCATTTTGATTGAGGAAACCAGTGCCCTAGCCAAAGATAGGGAATTGTGCCACATAAAGATACACAAACAAAATCAGGTAATTGCTGAATTGATGAAGCAACTAGAAGAGAAACCTAAGGTGGTTTATGTGCCTCCAGAACAACCCTTGCAAATAGAGGAGAAAGCAAAATCAGAGGAAGTGGTTGAGAAAGAAGATATGGGCGAAAAGAAGAATGAAATAGCTCTAAATGCATTTAAATGCATTTTGCAACATAGGATTGACATACTGAAAGATAAAATAGATGTCGTCTTGAATGCTTATAATAAACTGCCCACCTTACACACAGAAGTAACAGGGTACATTGCCACTTTGAACCCCTATTTTGTTAATTGGTCTCCTAGGGTTTAATTGTTTGAAAAACTTGCCTATTTGCAGCCTCTTAGATCAGATTTACCTAAGGTTGTAACTGAGGTTGAAGATGAAATCAAAAAGGTTAATATAGCCTTGTCATTTTTTAAGGGTAAGTTGAATTAGGTAGAGGCTAAGTTGAGCCTGTTTTCCTCATATTTTAATAGGTTTGTTCCTCCTCTTAAAGGAGAAGATGATCAAGTGAAGGCCTTAGAGGCCTAGAGGAGTGAATTTGATAGTAGAATGCCCAGCAATGAGGCATTTATTTCAGGATCATATTTAGATATGGGAGGTTTCAATAAGATTTTGGATGAAGCCTTCAAAGCAGATATTGACATGAAAAAATTCCTAATTGATGTTAAAAGCATCACAGATGTCAAATGGGAAAGGTAGAAGGCATAGGTACAAAGTACAAAGAGATTTAAATGGCCAACAGAGGATGAAGTGATAGCATGGGACCTGATGACTAGGCCCAAGAAAAAGAAGCCTGTGGTGGACGAGGAGATCCTAGATGAAGAATGAAGGGGAACACTTGGCGCCTGACCATTGAGCATAGGGAGGTGAGCTATTACTGAAGATGAGTGTAAGTTAGCCTGTAATGGCGGTCACTTAGTCTTGCTATAAATATCAGAAGCTATCCTGAACATTGTCAGACAAAGGCGCCAGATTCTAGAAAAGGACAAAGAGTATCAAATTTTATCACCTATTTTTGTCTTCCCACCTCTTCTACATTCTCTTCTTTTGTCTTTTCTATACTTTTAGGGTTAGGTTCCTTAAACCATTCGAAGCTTGTTGCATCCTAACATTAAGGATTCCAAGATGGTTAAGGACCTTTATATAGATCAAAATTGTAATAGTTCAATGGAGGTGAAATATATTGAATATTAGAATTTCTAGATTTGTGTCTGTGCCTTCAAGCTTTTAAGCTTTTTATGTACTAAAGCAGGACCATATCAATAAAATACAGCCCAATTTTACTCTATTTTTATTGTTTTCTCTTTATTTTTTGTGTATGCTCTTTTATGTTTAAATTTGTAAGGCATTTTTAAGCATTTTGGCTACAAGGTAGCTATCTAATTACTTGCAAGTTTCTTTCAAGGAAAGAACTAAGTTTTGTGAGTAGTTCCAGGGAGCATAACAATAGTTAAGGATTTGATACAATACTATAGAGGTGACAAGATAATTTGTAAGGCATTTTATCTGAATTGCATGTAAGTTGTAAGGCAGCTTACAGTATTTTATTTTTGTGTATTTCTGTGAACTTCAAATTATTGACTCTATAAGCCCAAAGGATAGGCACTAGTCTAGGATTTGATTTAATAGTCTTTCATCATCCAAATATTCAAATACTACTCAAACAAATCATTTTCAGAGTATTTTGTGTAAGAATCAATTATATTCCTAGGGGTTACAATTGAAGTTTGTTGATTTCTTAAAGAGTAAATCAATAGGTTATTCCTCCTAGATTCATAAGAGTTATAAAAGGAAAGAAGAATGCAATTCCTTGTTATGCTGCTGTCTACTATCACTAATATATTGATTTGGATTGTTATGCTTTTTCTCAGAATAGTCATAGTTATCTGTATTGTCATATACATGTCCATTTAAAACAGAGCATTCAGCACATAAAGTATAATCCACTCTAAAGATACTGTCAAGACAGTAATCAGTCATAGGTAAAACTTGCCTGAGTCAGTGGATCTGAAAAAAGAAGGAGGTGGTAATAGGTATCCCCAGTGTTATCAAAGTACCTCATCAATTAGCATTTTTCTCTTGCTTGAGTCATAGTGTCAAAAAGCATTGGGAGTCATAGAGTTGTTCAAATATTCAAGCATCTTTTTAGAGGCCCTGCAAGAAAACCCTAACACCCCCCTCTTCATTATTGGTTGATTGAGATAATTTAAATGAATGAAGCACCTTTACAGTGCAATTATTTATCTAGTTAGTAGGACTTTACATAAGAATCTAATGTTTAAAAATCAAATGAGTTTGATTTTATTGGTTTTTCTAGATGTACATGTTACTAAAAGTATAATTTATGGATCACTTATTGTTATATCAGGAATACTTCTAAGGAAAAATCCTTTTTGGATATGCTTTAGGATTTTATACAAGGATTTAGGTGTATTTATAGCTAGCCAAAAATAACTTTGAGTATTGTTCCTTTCTAGAAAATTTCTTTAGGATGAAGTACTCTATGTGGTACCTTGTTAGAAAAGGGTGTTGCATTTTAAGAGATAAAGTTCTTTCATGGGAAATATAACGAGTTAACATATATCATATCATCCTTATTTTTATGTTGCTTCTCTAATTATGAAAATATTAATTTATCACTTATATAGATTCAAATGCCAAGGTTTTCAAAACCTTTTCTCAATGCCCCCATTAATGAGGTAGTTGAAAAATAATTGTAAACTATTAAATTCTTGAAAGAAAACCCCATATGTATTCTTGAAACTCATATTTGATGAAGCTTATAATAGAAATCCTAATTTAATGAGAAATATTTTCTGATTAGGAATGCCTTGTGATAAATTATTACTATTACATATTTATTTAGGTATTCTTTTGGGTTCTGTGAAGTTGGTTTCTCAACTTCTACATGGTATCAGAGCTCCAGAGTTGCTTCTTCTTGTTCATGTTTTTTTGAAGATTTTTGGAGCTTTGAGGGTTTAGGGTTTGCTTTTGTTGATCTAGGGAATACCTCTATTATTTAGTGCATTTTGAGTGAAAATAGACCTCATAGTTGCGTCTGGGTGGCTGTTTCCACAAATTTTGATATAAAATTTGACTATTTTTGGTGTTAGGAGCAAGAAGGGAAATTTTTTCTTCCTAAAGGGCATGTTGTTCGAGGCAAAAAATAAAAAAGTAAATTTTTATTGATTATTTATTTATTTTTTTGCACCTCTGGTTTTAAAACAATGATTGCCACCGCGCCGCCCAACGACCGCCACCACGCCACCCAACGACCATCTCCGCACCACCCTGCAACCAGCGCACCACCGCTGCTCAATGGCCACCACTAGGCAACTCACCACCCATCATCATGCTGCTGTGCGATTACTCTCCCACTTCTGCACCACCTACACCACCGCCGAGCCCCCTGTTTTCCATATGACCTGCAACTAGAGATTTTAAGCCCCTCAGGGCTATGCAATTATTTTCTTGGGCCCTTTTAAGTCACTTTCACAAAAATGAGCATATCTTTCTCATACGATCTCCATTTTTTGCAAACGAGATATCATCAGAAAGTTGGTTATGAGCCCATTCTATTTTTGTAGGTTGGGTTTTCTAATTTTTTAGTTTTCTACATGTTTTTTCCAGTCAAATTCAGAAGCTATTTTTTGTACTCATGGAGGTAGATGTGAATACTCATCTGTGCATGCACTAATTTCTTTTTTCATGCATTAGGTTTACATTGCCTTTTTAATTTCTGCATAGTTTGCATGTTCTCCTTTTACAATTTTTGGGTATTGTAATAAATGAACTTAAAAAAGTTCCATCATGGGGGTTTCTTGCATAATAATATGATTAGAGTGTAGTCTCATGGCCTGCACTTTGATCTCTTCCTCGGTTGCTTTATAGATTCCAGGGTTGTGCCAATTTATGAGTTTTCTAGTGTTCAGTGGCATTGGGTCTGCTGTTGCTTTATCACAATTCCACTTGAGTCAATAATTCGTATATGGTTTCTAGTAAACATAAGTATCTTTACTTGCTTTCCATATTCAGGATTCCAATGTTAATCTTTCAGTGTTCTTCCAGTGCTTCTTTGCTGTAGGTCATCCCTTTTTTGGAGAAGAGTTTTTCCCATGAGGTTTTCTCTTTTTTATCTGTGTTACAGAGATTTGGTTGTGATTGGGTACCTAACATGGCTTTGTTGCTGGGACCCAAGTTTGCTTTTAGTAGTTGTTACTAGGTTTTTAGCTTCTCCCTAAGTTTGTCTTAAGGGGGGTATTAGAGTAATCAGGTTCTCTCTTAATTAATTAAACCATCTTGGTTTATTCATTAAGTCTCTTATTACTTTTAATGCTTAAGATAAACTTTAGGTGCATATAATAATTAATATATTTATTAATTATTATTGTGCAATCCTAGTTTTTTCCCTTTTGAGGTTTTGATCACCTTGATAAGGATTGATTTGATTGTAATATATTGATTCCCTCTGCGATTAATATAATTTCACTCATTTTCAGAGCCATTCTTATTTTTTCTCTATTCTTCTCTCGTGATAGGTTTTCTTGCATGCAAGTGTTATTTTGGGTTTTGTGAATTTGGTTTTCACAACTTATATAATTGAAACAATAAGCTAACAAATTAAACTTTTCATAAACCATTCAACAACTTGCATCACTTAACATCCATTGCATGAATAAATTAACCAATGAAGATAAACATCCAAAACCATGCAACACAATAACACCAATATTGTTCTCATGGAAACCCAACTACGAAAAACCATGTGCACCCAAAAGTAGTTTTGCACGCTCTTGAAGTATGCTCAATTAAGAGATTAGCTCTATTAGGAGCTTACAAATGCCCGCTTAAGAGAAATACCCTATTAGGAGCCACCTGATTAAGGGATTTACCTCTAGCCCTATTAGGAGCTTTACCCTGATAGGAGTAACCCTGTTTAAGGATTTCAAACCCTAATTAAAGAGTCACATAGTTAAAGGATTTACAAATCAGATCTGTTAGGGTCTACCCAGTTAAGGGATTTTCTTGAAAAAATACTAGGAATCAACAAGTATAATGATGTATATGTAGCACACCTCCTATGCTTGTTCAGATCCAATTAAAGCATAATACTTCTGCTTCTTGCATAGTATCTTTACTCTTCACTTGACTGCACCTTCTCATGCATGATCTACACTTACATAATACAACACTTTGCATTTAAATAAATTAAAAGTTCATTAGGGCATTTAATTGCATTACAAAATGTATTAAAATCTTTCCTTCTCAATCCTTAAACCATAAAACATATTATCAATCTACAACATTCGATCACAACTTCAGACTGACCTTCAAATTCATTGCACATCGATTAGACACAGAAAATTCAAACCACAATACACTTTCCAATGTTCTTGTAAAACTTCAAGTATTTTGATTATAATGATTATAAAAATGCCAACTCATCAATCCACATCAATCTGTAACATCACTACGATCCCTGGAACACATAACCTCTTATCGCAACATGATACATCATCACCGGTTGAGGATCTAACTGATTGTTCTAAGAACTTCTTTTACTTTTTGCTGAATAAACTTATGGTCATTGAAACTCGGTCTTTTGATCACCAATCATGATGTGGTCACAACAACAACCCCATAACATAGTCAAGATAATATATCCTAAACCGCAACACCTGAATCCAAACCTATTTGACACAATCATCAAATCATTCGTCCTTGACTACATCCCATTCTTCCTATTGGCCTATCAACCTTCAATAAATCATAAGTCACATCATACATATGATAAACCTGTGCAATCATAGATACAACATCTAGAGACATCACTTAGTCTTTTATTATGATCGCACATGCCAACACTTACCACAACTCTTGATCCAACCTCTTGAACATATATTAGCATAATATACACACAGTCAACCAAAAAACACTAAGTTGACATCAATGACAACATCATAACTAATCAACCTATCATCGGATCTGCATCAAACACATACCATAACATACTCAACTTATCTCTGCATCAGTGATACCAACAAGTTCACTGCAATCCATCCCCTTTCTTGGAACCACCCATTCGAGAATGGACTCCAACACAACCAAACACTTTGCAGGAACTATTGCCTCTATTTTTCTCCTCATATTTGCTGTTTATTCTCTAAATTGCAACCCCCATGCTAAAATCATGGATTACACATGTTTTAGTTCTATGTCTATTCCTTAGTTGATAAAACATGACACCCAAAATTAAATGCACAATCTTTGTCAATCTTTTATATATCTTTGTACAAAAATATACGATCAAGCCATTTGTCCATAACCTGACCAAAGAATGGATTCTACCATTTGGATGCTCTTAATGTGAAAGGAGTCTCCATATCTAATACACCGAAACACTTCACCGATACCTATGCACATAAAATTTTGGGCACACTCCAACCATTAATGCGATGTCTAGACTTATAATTTTTTTGAAATAAAATGATGATAAATGGGCTTGTGGGGGAGACTTATAATTTTTTCGGCACACTCCAACTATTAATGTGATGCTTAGACTTATAATTTTTTTAGAATAAAATGGCAATAAATGAGCTTGTGTGGGAGACTTATAAAATTTTTGGTACACTCCAACCATTAATGCGATGTCTAGACTTATAATTTTTTTGGCATACTCCAACCATTATTGTGATGTCTCATCATCATTACTGACTGTCTTTTTAGCATGTTTTGGTTCTTGCACCACGTCATTCCAACATCTGCCACCTTAATAAATGATGCTTTTCAAAAGATAAAAAATTTAACTCTTCACGTGGTTATATATCATTCGAAAATCCTCAAATTTTATTTTCATAATTTATTCTATTAAATCTGAAATTATTTTACTTTGTGCTGTTCATTTCATGGTAAATTATTTGCATTCTCAGTAACAAACTGGAAGCTATGGCGAGAACTTTGTTCTGTGACTATTCCATCTTTGATCTTTGACTGTTCCTACAATCATTGGAACTCTTCCCTATGACTGTTCCTGCAGCCATTAGAACTCTGTTCTTTGATTGTTCCTGCAGCCATTGGAACTCTATTTTGTGACAATTCCTGCAGCCATTGGAACTCTGTTCTTTGACTGTTCCAGTGGCCAAGGCAGAATATAGTAAATTCCTATTTGTTTGATAAGAACTACGTTTCTGTTATCTTCTTCACGTTTTTTTAGTTTTTATTCAATTTTAGTACTCAAGCTATTTATTTTCAAGCATTTTCCTTCAATACTATTTCCTTGAAGAAAACTAGTAAACACATTATACATTCATGGAATTATCATGAAGACAAATTTGGCTATTTTGAACAAACAAAATTATGTAACAGAAAGAAAATGGAGTAGGAGACAATCTTCAAATGATATTTTCAATTAATTTATTCAGAAGTATTCATACATTCATTTAATACAAGACTTTGTCATTCCTATTTGTGCAAAAGACCTTTTATATAAACTATTCTCCTTATCCCTGTACAAAGAATTTTTAGAACCCGTAAGATAGGCCTTGATATTCATTTTATAGACACAAGGAATGCAACAAGCTACAAGCTACAAGCAAGAGTATCACTTTTATATTCTGTTACCAACTGCCACTAGCTAATGATAGAAGATAATCTCCAAATTAAGGTTGTTACTTCTGTTTTTGTGCTCAAGTGAATCTAGAGGAGGTCACACAGTGCTTATTATCACAAAGCCTATGATCCAACCTAGCTTCTGAGCCATGCCATTATCGCACATGGGTGGTTTTTGAGGCATAAAATGCTAGGAGTCAAAATTCTCACCATCTTCCCTCACGGTAGATGACTTTCAAAATAAAACACAAGGAGAAAGAAATGACTCCAAACTCCCATATTTTGTGTCTATAGAGAGATCAAAGGCATTCACAAGCTGTGAATAGAGTGGTCAGTAAAGTCTAGTGCTTTCAATATCTCTTTAGTTACCGAAGGAAATTTCACTATCTCTTCGATTATAAAATGTACTATCAATTGGTTCACCACCACGATCTTTGTATATCTCCTGCAACATGGCTTGTTCTAATCCATTCTTGTTATAGTAAAATCCCTCTGTAGCCTTAGCAAGCCCCATCCTTAACACTCAAACAAAGAAACACTCCCTTCCAATTGTGAAAAACCCAAATTTAGACAAACCACATAACTCATTCTGCATTTTTCCCTTCCTGTATTTAAGCTATGGCTCACACTTTCAAACTGCAAAAAAAAAGCAACAACTATCCCAAGATTTGCACCTATCCCAACAGTTGCAAGACCTTCCATTGTGGCCTTTCCCTTGGTTATAGCAAGTTAAATGTCACACTCAAAGGGTTGAGCTGTATGGGAATGATTTTCTGGCAAGGGAATGATTTTTAGATAAAAAACTGGAACATTCCATTATTCATGACGTCACTTCTCAAATTCTTCCTACAGCCATTTCTTTTTTGAATATATTTTCAAATAGTTTTGAGTAACCCACATAAAATTTCATGAGGTTGTGACTTACCGAACTTGGGTTATCAATTCATTTCATTGCAAGCTCGCAACCATTTTCCTTAACTGCAATTTAGGACTGCGAGGATGCGACAACTTAACCCATTTATAAATGCACGCACATAATTTGTTGGCTAAGAGGTTGTGGGTCCTGCATGGTGGCATAATGAAATGTTTGTCGTGTCTCCCCGCGTTATCGAGGTGTATTATTTGTTGATTAATTAATATGGGTTATCAATTCATTTCATTGCAAGCTCGCAACTATTTTCCTTAACTATAATTTAGGCTTGTGAGGACGCGATAATACTTTTATCACTGCCCATAGACTGCCGCATAGCCTCACAACCACTAGCTGTCATCTGTCTTAACCTCCACGAGGGTGCGATAAACACTTTAAGCACAACTTAAAGCATGTTCAAAATAAACAATAAAGTGTTACGCTAGGACATAAGAGAAATAAAAAAAGAAATTAGTTTTAATGTCCACAAGGCTAAAGATAGCCTATGGGACGTCTATGCAACACCCAAAATGTACCATTTATTGCATTTATTAATTAATAAAAAAAAAAATTAATTAATGTAAAATTGAAAAACAATGATTATAACATTTTTAATTAATTAATAATTATAGTTTAAAACACAATTTGGGACCATTGTCTATGCAACACCCAAAACAGTTAATTTACTGTAATTATTAATTAAAAAATGTCATATTCATTGTATTTCAATTTTTAATTAATTAATAATTACAATAAATAGGGGTTTGTGGTGCTGCATAGACGTTGCCATCAACTATGATATACCGACAAATGGATACTTTAACACAACAGCTAATTTTGTGCCTACTTGTCCAAGTGGCATTCATTTGGGCGCCAACGCACCTGTGCCACTATTAGTGCAATTACAAGCGCTACATTGTGCCCACCCTCGCGCTAGCATCTTCGGCGCAAAGAACGTCATGACTCGTGTCGAACCAATGAATATCGTCGTATTTTAAAAAAATGGGGGAGAAATACATTAAAAGAGTGCATGGAAGAAAAACACGGAGCCAAAAAGGGAGCTAATGACAAGGAATTGTTGTAGTGTCTCCATGTCTCCTTCCAGATTCCAAACCCGACATGCCCAGGATTCCAAAACTGGTAAGGAAGTTCTAAGACCCATAATTTGCATATGAGGGCATGATTGCACCAATACGAAACATCGTTTGATACTTGTTCAGGTTGAATAAGCAGAATAGGGCATTTTGACACCTCTAGACAACCATTCACCTTCTTGATTCAAAGAGCCCTTTTTGAAGAGAAAACCCCTTCCATAATTCGAGACTTGCTTGAGTGCTCCTTGGCACTTGCATGAAAAGAAGAAGACAAATATGTCATCTCAAAATCTCTAGAGATCTCTTGGTTTGGGGATACACCCCGATTCTCTATTGGAAAAACACAAAAAACCCCTAAGGGTAGCACATGGAAGAAACACCTCTCCCAACTCTCAAGCCCAAATAGAATCCACAATCATTGGCATATAAACCCTAACCAAAGACATAAAATAGCTTGGAAAAGATGTCGACAAATCCCTAAAACCCATTTCCAACTGATTTACAAACCAGAAAAAAATACCTGCTAAAAATAGTCCCAACCCCCCACACCACCCACGAACATGAAAGAAAGTGGCAATAAACAATCTTTGTATCCACTGCAAAATGACTCCCACCGACCAAACTCCAATGAACACCCTTCCCTCAACAATCACACCCACAAACACATGCATGAACAAGGGCTAAGGACAAAACCATAGCTCGTGAATCACCCGAGGAGGGTCACCATCAATCCCTCATGTGGTCAAAACTCAGAACTGACAAACTTAGAAAAGCCAATATCCTTGTGTAATACCCACACATTCTTCTATAACACATTTTTCAATTATATTTTACCTTGGTAGTAGATGATGTTTGAGGAACCTTGAATAGATCTATAATTACTGGAAAACCATATGTATGTTTGTATCTTTCACTGAACTACTTATACTAAGGTGTGATATATTATTATAGCACGACATTAAAAAAATATACTCCATGATGCATCTTTTGAATGAAATTGAGCTATTTGATTAAACTTTTTTCAAAAAGGCTTCTTGATCCAACTTTTTTAATAATAACTTTGTAAAATTTTATTGCAAATCTTCATTTTTGAACTATGATTACATATTAATTTCCAAACATATTTTCTTCACAATTTTATAATTTTTAATTAACATTATAATTGTTTTACTTTAATTTCATTATAATTGATTTTCTTTCTATTTTAAATCTACACATATACTCTTTATATCAAAAATACATCTCATTATTAATATTCACAAAGACCAAAATTAGCTCATAATATATAATTTTCAATTATATTTAAATAAAATAAACAATAACTACTTTTCATTATATATACTTTGTTTTGTTCTAAATTAACATTTGTATTTCTCACATTTTTAACACTATTTTTTTTATCACAAATTTCAAACATAGTTTGATACCAAACAAAAAAATGTCTTGCATGTTGTTTGTTTCTTAAATTGTTTAATCCAAATAGATTAAGTTAATGGAATTAATAAAAAATAATTATAAAGCCATACAATTTGGTACCGTGCAAGAACAAAACTAAGAATAAAGAGATATTTCCGTCTAATGACGCCAAAAGCCCAACGGTGACGTGCCTCTCTCCTCATTCATAAATTCTAACGTCAAGAGACCATCTCGTGACTCCATTCATTATTTATCCCACGCATCTTAATTTTAAATCAAAGAAACAAAAACGATGCTTTCACATATGATGTTTGAAAAATAAGTTAGTGGAAATGTCAAAGGAGATAATTAAGAATGTAAAATGAAGATAAATTCAAAGTAGTTGTTGAAGGTGCACCAATCACCAAATATGCATAAGACAAGGCATTCTTAACTCTATTTTCACCACTTTCATGTTTCATGACCCCCAAACCACTTCATTTGTACAAGTCAATTGCCTCACAAATTGTGCAACAATAATATAAATTTTATTGCCTTGTCTACTAGTCAACTTGGAAGACTTTGTTAGAAGGAATTTTTATATCATTTATATGCGTAAATATTAGTGTGTAAGATGATATATTTTTAATGTGAAAATTGGTAAATAATCCTAAGAATTAGGATTTATCTATATGACTCTCTATTTGTTATCATAGATCGAGTTCATGGATGTAGAATAAAATCATTATTACTTTCACACTCATAAATATGAACCCTAAAATTCTAAATTGAAATTTCTTGAATAGGGCCCATGTTTCTTTCCCTTACTAGTCTTAACGAGTTGATTAGAGCATGAACTATTTCAAATTACATGCTTGGATAGAGGACTAACCCTAATTCATTTGAAACGTCTAGGATGGTTTTGGGACACACAAAATAATAAATCATAAGAAAAAAAATGTGTTATATTAACATCCTAGGAGCTTAATGTAAGGCTAGATATTGTGTTTGATCCCTGTTAATCATCGTTGAATAGGGCCACCAAGGGAATTGACTAAAGGGGAATAAATCACTATCTTGCAAGCCTAAAATGATTGTCAACCACATTTTCCCATATGCATGTGTACTAGACAAACACAAACCTTTTTAGTCATGAAAACTCTATCATACCATTTTTCGTAGATTCATTTTCACAAGCACAACATTTAATATTGTACTTCGTGGGGATTGATTCCACAAGCATTACCTTGAAACCACAAGTCAATAGAAAAATCTAGCGTTTAAGGTCATTGTCTAACAAGTCAAGATTCTTTTGTATGGTGGAAAATCAATTTATGTCTTCATTAGGTTGAGAGTTAAGTTTCATTTATTTATATAATTCCTATATTAATTGACATTTTCTACCAATACCATTTCTTAGATTCATTTCCAAAGAATTCTATCATACCATTTTTGTAGATTCACTTTGATGAACAAAAAGTTAACTTTTGCACTTGTGGAGATCAATCCCACAACATTGCCTTGAACCCAAGAGTCAATAATTTTTTTTAGCATTCTAAGGTCATTGTCTAACAAGTCTGGACTCTTTGGTATGGTAGCAAATCAATTTTGACATTTGCTATAGTCTTTTCTTCACCGGGTTGAGAGTTAAGTATTTTTAATTCATTTGTTTTAATACCTACATTAATTACAATATGTATTGCATTATCATTTATTAAATACAATATTTTATCCTAGGTGATATTTTTTTATCATTTTGATTTAACTCATTTACTTAGGATATTTTTGTGAGATATTATTTACCTTTACATTTGTACATGGATAGGATTTTGACCTTACAAATTATACCTCTTTCATTGGGATTTTTAAATTAGTTTTTCTTATTGCATGCATTTTATATAACAAATTCGATCAAGTGTTGAATCCACCCCTATTTATATATATTGACTTATCTATGTTAAGGTTTGCGCTTGTATTATTTGATCTCTATTAAATCATTACTCACGTACTCTCCCTTGCACACTTTCCTTACTAGAATTATTCATCGTGGATCTATTTTCTTATTTTTTATAACAAAATTCACTCGTTATGCCACTATACTTTATGAATATGATGATACCTTGCTCACAACCCATGATAGCTAACTAGCTCTTTATTTTCCCTTAATACTTATTCCAAACGTCTAGGGATGATGCTCGATATGATGAGGTTAAATATCTACTTTAGATTTCATGACATTGTTGTGCCTTGTGATGATGTTTGATGCAGGAGCACCCTGGGGTCTTGGCAATCTTGCATCAACCAAAAATATTTTGTTTCATTTTTCCCTGTTGTCTGTTGTTGAGTTTCTTTGAGTGTTCTTTCAGTTTGGATCTTTTGTAGTTGTGCACCTTACAATGTGTTCATGGCATCATGTTGAACCTTCTTCTAGGTTCACAACTCATTTGGTTACTTCGCATATGAGATCTTGCAGATTATTGGCAGGGCTTAACTGTTCTTCATGTTTCACGATGAGTTTGTGTTTTTCGATCTCACAAAGGATTTTCTGGATCGACGAAGCTTCATGAATCATTTTTTGATGTTGTTACATTTGTGGCCGACCTACTTGAGGAATTGAAATTCATGCTTCTTTCATTTGAGGGAGATCCTTATGATTTGGGTCCTAACCTATATTTTGTAATACATTTTATTCTCATTGGGAAATGTAATCTCTCTAGGACGACTTGATGCTTGTAAAGGCTTTCTAATGTAATTTTTCCGAGTGAGAAGCTCTAACAAGATTATCTTTCTCTAGCTTGAAGCTAGGATATTTGTAAGAATTTCTATCTAAAATCAGGCCTGTATGCCTGGAATGTAAGACTGCATGTTGCAGATTCATTGTACTTGATTTCTAGATGATAATAATAAAGAAAATCTTGCATATCTCTCCATAATTTGTTTTGTTTCCGTTGTGTGACTCTTGCTGCAAGGATTGGACTAACTTCTTTGAGGTTCCTCTTGTTCCTTGTTGCACCAAGTGGTATCAAAGCCAGTTTTTTATTCTGTTGTGGCAGATCATGGTTCCAGAGCTTACGAAGTCTTGAGTTTGTTTTTGTGCGGTGGTAGAGTGAGGACCTGACCCACAGTTGCAGAAGACTTGCACGCAGATGGATTAAAGAGGAAATGCTAGAGGTGGAAGGAGAGATGCATATCTAGTTGTGTTGGATATGTTAAGATAGATTGCAGCTAGACTAGATCTTGTTGAAATGGCCCAGAGAAGAGGTTGACATGTTGAAGATATAAGTGTGAAGAGGAAGAAACAAATGAATAAGTAGCTGAAGGAGGCAAAGAAAACCCTGAACCTGAACTTGAACAAGGAGATGATAGATTCATAAAAGCCCTAACTAGAGTTAAAAGAAGACCACATTTCAATCCACCTGATTATCATGGTAACTTGTATTTAGATGAATTAATTGATTGGATCACAAAGATGGAGTAGTACTTTGATTATGAAGGTATCAATGAAGATAAGAAAGTGAAATATGCTTGCACAAAGTTAAGAGGACATGCTTCATTATGGTGGGAACATTTGTAAACCAATAGATAAAGAAGGGGGAAGGAAAAAATCAAATCATGAGATCAAATCATGAACAAATTTAAAGCTAAGTTCTTACCTGCTAATTACCAAGTAAGTTTGTTTAGGAAGTTGCAAAATCTAAAGCAAAGAGATCTTAGTGTGAAAGGTTATACTGAGAAATTCTATGGATTGGATATCAGATCTAGACATATAGATGATGATGTTGAGAGGGTTTCAAGGTACTTGAATGGTTTGAGGACATCAATTCAAGATGAGATTAGTTTGGTCAAATTGCAAAGTGTATAAGAAGCTTATCAATATGCCCTAAAAGTTGAAGAAAAGTTGAACAAAAGGCATGAACACAGACAAAGAGGAAGATGTGGTAGATCCTAGAGAGATAGATCTTTAGGAGGAATTAGATCTTATTTAGATCATAATAAAAGAAAGATAAAATCCAAGGAAGAGAACTCATACTGAAAGGATGAATTTTTTTTCAGAGAGGAGGTGGATCAAGTAGTTACAAGAGAGATGATAAAATAATGTTTACAAGAACTTTTTTTAATTGTGGTGGTGAAGGACATCGAGCTTTTCAATGTACTCAAGGTAGTTCAAGAAAGAAGACTGAGAACCATGGTCGAAATGCTTTTGTGGAAGAAGATTCTATTGAACCTTTGAACCAACAAGAAGATGGAGAAACCCTAGTGGTCAGGAGAGCCTCATGCCATGAAGAGACAAATCAAGACCTATTGCTGAGTAGAAGTTTGTTCAAGACAAGATGCAAAGTTGAAGGAAAGTGTTGCAAAGTGATCATTGACAATGGTATTTTAAATAGCCTAGCCTCCAAGGAGGTGATGAATAAGTTGAAGTTGCAGATTGTAAAACATCTGAAGCCATATCAAATTGCATGGATCAAGGATGATCATAAGGTACTACTAAGTGAACAATGTTTGGTAAAATTGAAGATACTATCTTATCATGATGAAGTTCTTTGTGATATTATGCCTATAGATGTTTGTCATGTTTTTTTGGGTAGACCATGATAGTATGATAAACAAGCTTTACATGATGGAAGAAAAAATATGTATACTATTGTGGCTAATGGGATGAAGAAAGTATTGGTACCCTTAGTTGAGGATCCTAAGAATTAGAATTGCACTAGTGTCAGAATTTGTTTGGTTGAAGGAAGGAAATTATTGGATGGTTTGAAAAGTGATATTATGTGTTATGCTTTGATTCATAAGAAGTATGATTTAGGATCGATAGAAACAACCTAAGGAAGTGAAATAATTGCTGACAGAGTATGGAGACATAATCTTAGATAATGTACCTGATGGATTACCTTATGTGAGAAGTATTAGTAATTGTATGGATCTAGTTCCTGGAGCTAGTTTTCCTAATAAAGAAACACATCATATGACACTTGTAGAGAATGAATAATTGAATAGGAAATATTATAGTGAAGTATAGGTTTATTTTTCCTAGGATGGATGATATAATGGATTGCTTGAGTGGAGAAAATTATTTTACAAAGATTGATTTGAAGAGTGGCTATCATCAGATCATAATAAAAAAAGGAGATGAGTGGAAGAAAAAGTTCAAGACAAATGAAGGATTTTATGAATGGTTGGTGATGCCTTTTAGATTGTCTAATTCACTAAGTAATTTCATGAGGTTGATGAATGAAGCATTGAAGAAATTATTGGGTAAGTTTGTGGTTTTTTACTTGGATTACATTCTAATTTTTCAGTAAGAGCTAAGAATATCATTTTTTGAATCTGATACAAGTATTACAAAGATTAAGGGAAGAAAATTTGTTGATAAACATCAAGAAGTTTTCTTTCATGAAGGAAGAGGTAGTGTACTTAGGTTTTGTGATCTCGGTAGAGGGATTGAAGATGGATCCTGAGAAGGTTAGAGCAATTGTTGAGTGGCCTACATCTAACAGTGTTGTGGAGATAAGATCATTTAATTGGATTGGCTAGTTTTTACCAAAATGTTATTAGGAATTTCAATTCAGTTTGTAATCCTATGGCTAAGAATATGAGAGGAGATAGTAAGGATTTCAAGTGGACACATGGATCACAAAGGAGTTTTGAGTCGTTGAAACAAAAGGTGACTGAATAACCAGTGTTAGATTTACCAGATTTTAGTAAGGTATTTCAAGTGGATTGTGATGCAAGTGGGAATGTAATTGGGGCCGTGTTAACTAAAGAATGTAGATTGATTTCTTATTTCAATGAAAATTTGAATGATGCCAAGATAAAATATTCAGTTTATGATCAATAATCTTATGCCATAGTTCAAGCTTTGAAGAAATGGAGACATTACTTATTGCCTAAGGAATTTGTATTATATACAAATCATCAAGCATTGGAATATTTGAATAGTCAGAGTAAGTTGAATCAGAGACATATGAGAGGGGTTGAATTGTTTCAGAGTTATACATTTGTGTTGAAGCATAAGAGTGGTAAGTCAAATAAGGTTGCTAATACTTTAAGTAGGAGAATAAAATTGTTGATATAGATGAGAATTGAAGTATTAGGATTTAATGAATTGAAGACCATGTATTAGGATGACTATGACTTTTTAGAACCTTGGAAAGCTTGCAGAGAACTTGTTGTAGAAGACTGAAGCAAGTGGTTGGATTATTTCATTTAGGAAGGTATGTTATTCAGAGGAATTCAGTTATGTATACCTAGGAGTTCAATGAGAGATAATCTGATTAAGGAAAACATAATGGATGATTATTCAAACATTTTGGAATTGATAAGACATTGGCTTTGGTGAGTGAAAGATATTTTTGGCCTCAGATTCATAAGGATGTAAGGAAATTTGTTTATAATTGTAAAATTTGTCAAGTTGCTGAAGTGAGTAGTCAGAATACTGGTTTGTATACACCTTTGATAGTGCCAACTAAACCATGGGAAGACATTAGCATGGATTTCATACTTGGGTTACCAAAAAACTTAAGAGGTAATGATTCTATCTTTGTCATAGTAGATAGATTTTCAAAGATGGTTCATTTCATACCTTGTAAAAAGACAACATACATAGTACATGTAGGAGATTTATTTTTCAAAGAAGTTGTGAGATTGCATGGGTTACCTTAGAGTATAGTTTTAGATAGGGATAGTAAGTTTGTTGATTATTTTTGGAGGACACTTTGAAAGAAGCTAAATACTAAGTTGAATTTTAGTTCTACATTTCATCCACAGATTGATGGACAAACAAAGGTAGCGAACAAAAGTTTGGTTAATTTACTAAGATGTTTGGTTGGATAAAAGATAGGGAATTGGGATTTAGTTCTTGCACAAGAAAAGTTTGCATATAATAATTTAGTGAATAGGAGTAGATGGAAGACACCATTTGAGATAGTGATATGAATGATTCCTAAAGGAGTATCAGAGTTGAGGGATATCATTCATGAAGTCAAGAAAAGTTCAAAAGAAGAAGAGTTTACAGAACACATGAATGGATTATACAATCAGGTCAAACAACATTTGGAAGATATGAAATAGAAGTATAAGGAGAGATCTAATATGAAAAAGGAGGCATAAGTCATTTTTAGTAGGAGATGAAGTGATGGTTTACTTGAAGAAGGGTAAATTTACAATTGGAACATATAACAAGCTGAAGATGAGGAAGTTTAGACCATGTAAAATCTTGAAGAGATTTGATTTAGAAAATGCATATGAAGTGGAGTTACTAGAGGACATTGATATATCACCTATATTCAATGTCTTATATCTTTATGAGTATTATGAGTCAGATGTTTGTGAAATAGATGAATCACCTATTGAGAAAGAGTACACTAAGAAGGAGATACAGGAAATAGAGGAAATTTTGGATAGAAAAATTAGCAGAAGTACTAGAGGAAAGAAGTAAAAAGAATATATTGTAAAGTGGAGAGATATTCTAATTGAGGATTCTTCATAGATTTTCCTGGGACTGAGGTTGACCATCTTGGTTTTCCTTTAGTTTCAGGAAAGTGAGAGACTCGCTTTTTCAAATAAGCCTGGGTGTCTAATGCAGGAGCATCTTGGGATCTTGGAAATGTTGCATCAACCAAGAATATTTTGTTTCAATTTTCCCTTTTGTTTGTTTCAGAGTTTCTTTTAACATTCTTTCAGTTTGGATCTTTTGTATTTGTGCTCCTTACAGCGTGTTCACAGCATCATGTTGAACCAACTTTTAGGTTCACAACTCATTTGGCTACTTCACATATGCGATATTATAGATTCTTGGAAGGGATTAATTGTTCTTCATGTTTCATGACCATTTTATGCTTTGATGTAGAGGTTATGGTGGTTGTATTCAAAAATTGCTATACTTAGTCTTTCAAGGTGTTCTTCACCCAATGACCCCAAGTGCCCTAATGCTTCTAACTCATGAATCTGACTTCTCCCACACAGTCACTAATTATGAGGGTTTGAATGAATTAATACACTTATATGACCATGCTACAATGGTTCTTATATACTTACTCCAAGATCTTATCAACAACTCTACTTATAGGCCCTTTATCCTAGTAGCCCTAATTCCTGAGTATAGTCAAAATAACTTTTGATTTTATCAAAAAATACCCAAACAAAAATACATATTCAGATACCCATTATCCTCCTACATAACATATGTCAAGATGAGGTATTATTGTTTTTGAAAGTATGTCTCAAAAGCCATTTTCTTTACTAGCCCCAAACCCCAATTAGGCCTCCATTTACAAAGGAACTAATAGAAGGAATCAAAAAAAAAAATATAACTTTCCACAATCTTTAGATATGAATCAAATCAAAGGATTATTTCCTTGGTTTGGTTCTATGGTTTGGTTATATGCTGAATGCACCATACCCTGTCTAAATCACACTAAAAACTAGGGCCTCCTAGTTCAAACCCTTCCCTTCACTTCAAAAACCAAAAAAAAAGGTTCATCACCATTTATTTTATATGGAAAAACACATTATCAAATAAAATATCCATCTCCTTAAGGAAACAATTCCACTGTTACACTCTAGCAACCAAATTCATCAACTTTCCTTAACCCCGTCTCGGTGATCACCCATTCTTCTTACATCATATGCACATAATAATTTTAGGATTGTATTTTAAATGTTAGGAAGGTGTCATTACATGAGAAACAAACCATATTATACTTTAATGTAATTACAATCATCATTTAGAATACCAATATGTTATTGAAAAATCAGAGAATTACTTGACTGTCACCACAAAATTGTGCAAAACTAAAACAAATTGATTCTCAAAACATTCAAATTTATTTAAAACAATGATTTATATATTATCAATGCGTTATCAACATACAAGAATCGCTATGAAACTCAACCCATGCAATAAAACATCAAGAATTACATAATTACTGTGTTTTATTTAACTTTCTGAGTCTCTGTCTGTACACCAGGCATCCATATTCCGTACATTGATCATTTGCATATTTATAGACCTTTTCCCCAACTATCCCAACCAATTATGGTCATTTACATGGATTTTTTAAGGCTTAACATAAGAGAAAATCAATTTCCCTCCAAAATCCTAATTAGTCGTTATTATTTGAAAATTTGAATTTATAAATCCCATTTTAATGCATTTTCCTATCTAAAAATTATTCAAACTAATGTCATTGGATCATTTATGATTCCTAAACTCCTATATACCCTACTTAGAATATTAGGGTGCTATTGAACCACTTACAAAGCATTTTTTTTCCTAAGGTCCTTGTTAGGACCTTTAGGACATTTGTTCATTACAACATTTTTGTCATTACCATATGCCATAATTGGCTTTAATACATCATAGTCTATAATTTTTGTCTTCAAAGTATTCATAACTCTTTGGTTACTCGTTGATGATTCCATTTTTTTTTATCCTTCTAGGTGCCCCTGCACCATACTCCTCAACAATGAAAGAATTCTTGTCCCAAGAATTGGACAATATCTTCCATTTACCAGTCTGATCATGTCTTGGTTTCATCCTCTATTTAGTGATCAGATAATCCCAAAATGTCACCTTATTCCTTCCCTTCCAACCTGTATTCACATCCTAAAATTTTTTAGCACTAAAATATGTATTTACATGTCCTCTCCTAGAACAGTGCTATTTGTATTGTTGTTTGCATTGGGACTGTATTCTTGTCCCTATCTTCCTCATTTGTTGCTTCTACAACTTCTCTATTACCTCACCCTTCACTTTCTCAACAATAGGACAACTTATGGTACCCACTTACACACATTGCAATTCCCAAAGCCCTACATCATTAGGACTATCCTTCCTCTTAGATTGCTGCAACTTTGTATCCAACTTCCAACCATTATCATGTTTACCTTGACCCTACACATTCTCAGAGATCTGATCTCCAAAACACATTATAATGTTCTCCCTGTCCTTACAAACTAAAGTTTGTAACTTATACCTTTCTTTACCCTTCTGCACAATGTAAGTGTTTAAATAACCATCATGAATGGTTCTGCTATCCCATTGCCATGGTCTTCCTAAAATTATATGTCCACAAGTCATATATATGACATCACACATTACTTGATCATTATAGGGACCAATTGAAAAATTATCAAGATCTCTCTGACTAACCTATACATGAAACACTTGACTTACCCAAGTCACCTTGTAAGGGTTAGGATGATCTACTATTGTCAATCCCAATTTAGTCACCATTTCCATTGAAACTAGATTGTTATGTGCCCCTAAATCAATAATTAAAGTACATACCTTGCCTTGAACCAAACATTTGAATATGAATATGCTTGCTTGTGGTTGTGTCAATTCTCCTCCTTTCCTCATGAGAAGACATTCTCCTTCTTTAGGAGGTGCTAACCTTCGTTCATTCCTCTTTTCCTCTTGAACTAGATGTGTCCTTCTATCCCTTCCTTGATTTGATTCATTCCACTTTGGACACCTAAATTATTGATTCCCTACTTCATTATAATGAAAGAATCTACCCATGAAGATACCACTTCCTCTTCCTCCTCCAAACCTTCCACCTCTCTAGTTGTATCCTCCCCTTTGATATGATGTTGATTCCTTTCCCTTGTCTTTTTAATTTCTACTCTAAAAATCATAATTTGTCCTTCCACATCTTCCTCTTATGGCTCCACTTCATCTATTATTATGTCCCTTATTCTTCCTCTTCAACTTATCCTTTTCTCTAACTGCAAGTTGAAAACATTCTTCAAGGGTTATATGCGCATTTAACCCTTTCTCATCCTGAATGTTTTATCTTAGGCCATTTATGTATCTAGACACCTTCTCATCCTCATCTTCCACTCCTCCCCAAATTCTTAGGGTGTGAAATTTCTCAGTATAGGACATAATATCCATGTCCCTTTGCTTCAAATTGTTCTTCCTCATCTTTATTTGGATCGTCAAATCTGATGGAAAAAATTGACTCTTCACCATTGTCTTCATCCTCTCCCAATTTGATATTTTATTCAATCCCCTTGCTATCCTTTCATTCTGAATGCTGGTCCACAATGTAAGGGTTGTTCCCCTTAACCTTTCTTTGGCCAACTTCACTTTCTTCTCCTCTTATACATCCTCAAGATCAAAATAGTTCTCTAGTGCTTCTACCCGTCCAAACACTTCTTCAATATCCATTTTTCCTTGGTAGATTGGAAAATATACATTGCTCCTACCACCAGTTCCCTGTACTAATTTTATCAACCTCATGAATACCCTCTCCTTAGGGTCATTTTATTCATTATGACCCCTATTGACTTGTCCCTCATTGTACTCTTCTTCTCCTTTATTTTTTCTTCATGAACCTCTTCTATCATAGGTTCTTGTCTTTCCTTCTATAAGGTCTCTATCCTTGATATCATTTTTAATCTTGGCCTTCTCAACTGTCTTTCTTCTCTTTCCTTTGCTGCTTCCAAATCTCTCTTTTCCGTCTTCTCATTCTCAAGATCTTCCCTCAATTCTTCTATCTATCCATCTATTTCTTAGGTTCCATATCTAAACTTGTATATTATCTCTTCTCTAGGATCTACTTTCTAATTCTCCAATACCTTCTGATTCAGAGATTATCATGGTTGTATTCAAAACTTGCTATACTTAGTCTTCCAAAGTGTTCTTTACCCAATGACCCCAAGTTCCCTAATGCTTCTAACTCATCAATCTTACTTCTCCCACACAATCACTGATTTTGAGGGTTTGAAATGACTTAATACACTTATATAACCATGCTCCAATGGTTATTATATCCTTACTCCATGATCTTATTAACAAATCTACTTATAGGCCCTCTATCCTAGTAGCCCTAATTCCTGAGTACAGTCAAAATAACTTTTGATTTTCTCAAAACATACCCAAACCAAAATACATATTCAGAAACCCATTATCCTCCTACATAATATATGTCAAGATGAGGTATTATTTTTTTTGAAAGTATGTCTCAAAACCCACTATCTCCACTAGGCCCAAACCCCAATTAGGCCTCCATTTACAAAGGAAATACTAGAAGGACTCAAACCAAAACTCTATAAATTTTCACAGTCTTGAGATATGAATCAAATCAAAGTATTATTTCATTGGTTTTGTTTTATGGCTTGGTTATTTGCTGAATCCACCATACCCTCTCTATATCACACTAAAAACTAGGGACTCCTATTTCAAAACCTTCCCTTCACTTCCAGAAACCCAACCAAGGTTCCTCACCATGTATTTGACATGGAAAAACACATTCTCAAATTAAATATCCCTCTCCTTAAGGAAAAACTTCCACTGCTACACTCTAGCAACCAAATTCATCAACTTTCCTTAATCCTATCTCAGTGATCACCCACTCTTCTTACTTCATCTACACATAATAATATTAGGATTTGATTATAAATGTGAGGAAGGTTTTATTCCATGAGAAAAAGACCATCTACATTCATGTAATTAAAATATTCATTTAGAATACCAAACTATTATTAAAAAATCAAAGAATTACTTGACTGTCAACACAAAATGGTATAAAACTAAAAAAAAATGATTCTCAGAACATTCAAATTTGTTTAAAACAATGATGTAGATATTATCAATGCATTATAAACATACAATAATCACTATGAAACTCAAACCATGCAATGAAACATCAAGAATTACATAATTACTGTGTTTTATTTAACTTTTCGAGTCTCAATCCGTACATCAGGCATCCATATGTCGTACATTGATCATTTTCATCTTTATAGACATTTTCCCCAACTATCCCAACCAATTATGATTGGTTTCATGGATTTTTAAGGCTTAACACAAGAGAAAATCAAATTTCCTCCAAAATCCTAATTAGTCATTATTATTTGAAAATTTGAATTTCTAAATCCTATTTTAATGCATTTTCCTAACTAAAACTTATTAAAAATAATGCCATTGGATAATTTATGATTCCTTAACTCCTATATACCCTAATTATACTCTTAGGGCTCTATTGACCCACTTACAAAGCATTTTGGTCCTAAGGTCCTTACTAGGACCTTCAGGACATTTGTTCATTACAATATTTTTGTCATTACTATATGCCATAATTGGCTTTAATACATCATAGTCTATCATGTTTGTCTTGAAATTATTCATAACTCCTTGGTGACTCCTTTTTGACTCTTTGTTTTTTTTATCCTTCTAGGTGTCCCTACACCATGTTTTTCGATCTCGTGAAGGATTTTCATGATCAACGAAGCTTCACAACTCATTTCTTGATATTGCTACACTTGTGGCCGACCTGCTTGAGTGATCATGATTCATGCTTCTTTCATTTAAGGGAGATCTTTATGATTTGGGTCCTGACCTATATTTTTAATACATTTTCTTCTCATTGGGAAATGTAATCTCTCTAGGTCGACCTGATGCTTGCAAAGGCTTTATAAGCTAATGTAATTGTTCCTAGTGAGGAGCTCTAAAAAGCTCATGTTTTTGTAGCTTGAAGCTAGGATATTTGTAAGGATTTCTATCTATAATCAGGCATGTATGCCTAGAATGTAAGACTGCATGTTGCACATCCATTGTACTTGATTTATGGATGATAATAAGAAAGAAAATCTTGCATATCTCTCCATAATTTGTGTTGTTTCCATTGTGTGACTCTTGCTGCAAGGATTGGAGTGACTTCTTTGAGGTTCCTCATGTTCTTGGCTGCACCATTATTCCTCTTACATTTTATGGGAACTCTATTTCTATCCCCTTAGATTCATGATCTTTCAATGATGCATATTGTGAGGAATCTACAAATACTAATATATGTGATATACCTTATATTTATACATGGTGGCGATATGCTTCATGATTATACTCCTTTTCCATCTCATGAAAAGCCTACAATTAATTCTAATAGCATATTACCTAGCATTATATTTCATGATGATAGATGTATTATGATGTTAGTTCATTCACTTCCCATATTGATGTCATCGATGCTTCATTTACATAATGATGTTATGGCTCTTATCAAGTAGTTGTTACATGTGATTTTGAGGATATTATTTGTGTTTCTTTACTTGTTAAGTCATTTTTACACACTAATTATGAAAAATAAGATAATGACTTTTTATTTATTGACTATTGGGTTTAGACTTGATTTTAGTAGTAGAGTATTGTAATCATTCAATGCATATTATTTATTCTATCATTCATTTATGGACATGTGTGGATTTAGTTAAGCCTTCTCAATTTATATTCTTAGATACATTTCCACCCTCTTCTCCTACTATCCATATGATACATGTATCTTCTAATCCTACTTGATATAATTTAAATAATATAAACTAATTATCTACAAATATTTTCAACTATATTTTTTTTCTCTAATCTATCATTTAGTCAGAAAGCTCATAAATACAATTATACAAGTGTGATCTATTATTTTCAAATATCACTTTGAAACTATAATGTACAAAACAACTATTTGAATATTTAAATATGAAAAAGGGAACAGTAAGGCATTTCAAGTTTTCAACATGTATCATTTATCTTTAAAAATGTACTTTATAAAATTATAGCAACATGAAGTAAAATAAATTTCTTAGATAACAATTCTAGTGTATACAAATAACTTTATTAGTAACTAATACAACATCATTGAACAAGTTTATTTTTGAATTTTCATGGAATAGTGTTTGATAAGTAGACCTACAAATAATGCTTTAAGCTAGGATAGTACATACACGTCATTTTAAAATATTAATTAAAAGAAACATATGTCAAATACCAACGAATAATATAATTTTTATATTGTATAGAATATATGCATCATGCTAATGTCAAATGAATGAAAGAGAGAAATAATCATGGGATAATTTTAACATCAACCATAGATTTGCACAAATATACTACATACCATCTTAAAAGGTGAAATAATACCCTTCATGATTGAGGCCATGAGAAGAGTGTACCACATAGGAAGAGAAAATATTATGTACAAATAACCACCACAACTTTATAACATCACAATCACACTCCCTCGGCCGAGGATTTCTAAATTATTCAAGAACTCTTGAATAATCTTATCACAAGAATTTAAAAAGTCTTAATATTTTTTTGTACAAATCACTAATGCCAATATTAACTCATTCCTCACAAAAGTATAAATAATGTGCTACCGTTGATAGGACCACCAAGTTTTTTTTTATAGTAAAGGTGAAAGTATGAACTAGTTAAATCTTTTGAAAGTGTATGAAAATCTAAAATTTGTTTAATTAAAAATTATTATCATGTGATAAATATAATAAAATTATATTAAAAAAAGAGATAAATAAAAAAATCATAGATAAAATAGGATTTATGTAGAGGAACCATTTTAGGAAAAAACTCCACATGGGAAAGGATAAATATGTATTAATATTCAAAGGTGAGCTACAACCAAATACTAACACTTTTATCTTTTACAATGCTTTGGAAAACTTGTGTAGCTATCAAATAATCTCATAAAATATTCTTATCATGCCTCCAATTCATAGAGAAATAGGAGAGGAATACCACAAATCATTTTAAAAACTAATGTACCACCAAACCATTGTAAAATAAAAAGCTCCATACTTATAAAGAAGAGGATATTTAGAGAATAGTAAATGTAATTCCCAATTAAAAATAACCTCCATACTCAAATAGGAATATCTTTGAATTATAAATCCTCCATAATGGACCATATCTCAAGGTAGGCATTCAAATATATCACTCGAATCATATGAGATCCACTAATAACATTAAATTATCTTTGATACTTAATTCTCATGCCGAAGTCAAAATATATTTGCTAAATATAGCTTCAAACAACCTCTAACAACTCCACACTTTTCATGAGTGCATATGACAAGTAACATCAATATTTTGATAGAGTTTAATTTAAGAATTAATTTCCAAATTCCCTATACATCGAATGACACATTCCAAGAGTTTTCAAGGCACATGAATAATACATACCTATTGAATACTTCAAGAGACAATATTCCACTATTTCAGGTACAAAGGTAAGAAAATGTTCGAGATTCTATGTTTTCCTAACACCTGTATAATCAAAAAATGGAAGCACTTCCATGGTAGATTAGTTTATCCTTTTGGGTAAGTGGTTTGGGGTCATGTCAAGCGCCTTGAATGGGTTCTTGACTTTGATCTGGCTTTACCCTCCCGTTCTGCCCAATTTCCACTCTTTCTAGCCTATTTCTAGCAACCCAGATTGAGAAACTAGGACTTTGGCCTTGGGGTCTACGTCAACCTTTTTGGGTCAAGGTCAACCTTGACCTTGACCTAGGTCAAAATTGACCTTTTTCAGGTTTGGGGCCCAAATTCCAGAATCTTAGGGTTTCTGGATGTCGGTCTTTGGAAAAAGTTAATTCCCATTTCCGGGTCAGTTGTTTCAGACTTCGGGACAACAAATCATCAATTATATTTAACATAGGTCCTCTTCTAGGGGCATGGGTCCAATTAGAATTTAATTATACTATGTCAGCTTCTCTAGAAGATTGTGCCCTAATTTCATATAAAAGGAAGCTTTGTCCTCTCATTTTCTTTAAGCATCAAGAAGCAAAAGCATAATCAAGAATCATAAAACTTTCAAGACTTGAAGAGTGAATTTCAAAGGTGAAGAAGCAATATTTGAAGCAATCCAAATAGCCATTGAAGAATTCATCCATTCTCAAGCACTTCTCAAGCATCGATTTTCATCAAGGAGATCCATTGGTGGCCATTGAAGGATTCAAGCTCCATGGAACCCTCTTGTTGAAGATTTCTCCATCTACATTCCTCCAAGCCTCATCCAATTCAAGAACCCGTTCAAGATTGGTGTTGAAGATCTACCAAGAAATTGATTGAAGACATCATACATTCTCCATTCTACATTCTACATTCATTTGGTGCATCCATACTTATGGTTTCAAGGATTCAAATCCTCCACAAGTGCTTTTACATGAGCAAGGTGAATTGTTTCATTTACTTTGTTTATTCCATAAATTTAAATTATATATTTGAGGTTAATTCCAAAACTGGGGTTTGACTAAGGAAAACCCCTCCCCCAACAAAAAAAACCCTTTTTCTTGCAAGTATAGGTTTGGAATGACATATCAGGATGGAGATTTGGATACCCTTTTCGACAAACTTCTGAGATCCAAAAACATAATTTCAATCTAAGACTTTTTAGGTCATTTGTGACCTAGGGCGCAATCAAAAATTCTGGAAAATGGTGACATTGACTTGAGGGTACAAATCGAAACTATCTCAAAATAGAAAAATATTTTTGGTTTTTGTCCGTCTTTGTGTTTCTATTCCAGATTTGGTCTCGTATTTTCCAAAAACTCAACACAGGCTTCAGAAAACAACAGTCTTTGGATCTGCAATATTTTAAGGTTAGTGCATTTCTCCTATTCAAGTCAATTAAGGTTTTCAATCTATCTAAATATAAAATACATTTCAAATTAATAAAATCAATAAACTGGGTACTTAGTTCTTCCTTCTTTCTTATTTCCAAATGATTGATTCAGTTATGCATTGATCCTTCCTTTTGGGGTTAATCAACTTGGATCTTTCATTTTCACATCTAAGGATAAAAGGAGAGTATCTCATTTACCCCCATAACAATAAAAAACAAAATAATTCAAATGTAACACATATTCTATTAAGCCAAATTCAATTTCTTATGTTACATTTTGGTGAACCCGCGATAGACAAATCTTTCTTTTTGGTGTTATATTTACATTTCTTATGTTAGATCTTGCATACATATTAGATTAGTTTTCTTTTATGTTTTTGCATTTGCTTTCAAAAATTAAAATCAACTCTTTGCTTTCTAAATTAGTTCATTTACATTACATTGGTGTATGAGCTTTACCACTTCTAGTCCTACTTATAGTATCCCAGTTAGAAGAAGTCGTAGACTCATGGATTCCTTTGATCCCAAATCTTCCTCTCCTTTCCGTAGGATCCTAGATGACAAGTAGAATACTTGTGATTCCAATCCTTCTATGGAGCATAACTCTTCTCACTCATCTCATGATGAGGAGGATACTTTAAGAGTTCCTCCTGAACAAGTGCAAAAAATTTCAACTGAACTTGATAAAATGGGAATTTGTCTTATCCAAGAAAACCATAATCAAGATTCTATTCAAGTTATAGAGCCTCTTAAGAAAGTCCTTCGTGATAGTCATCAAGGTGTTAATTTCTTGCATGGTATCACTCATCTTGTGCATTTGAATGTTAAACCTTTAGCTCAAGAGGCTCAAGATCTAGGATATACACCTCCTATCACTAGTCAAGAACCTTCTTCTATTCCTTTACCTAGCATTCCTACTTGTACTCCTCCTTTGATGACTACATCTCTCCCAATTTCATCTATTCCTATGAGTGTTCCACTGGTATCTTTACCTACCTCACAACCTTCATATCATAGTGTACCTTTTACCTATACTAATCCTCTTCCAACTATGGTTCCAAATGTTCCACCAGTCGTATCTTCTATTCCTGCTGCTTTCTATACATTTCCCAGTGTTCCTAACATTCCTATGCCACCTGTGTCTTCTAATGATTCCACAATTATTAGTTTGGCTTAGACTGTGTCATCTTTACTACAATAACTTGCATCATTAACTCAATCCAATTTTTTCATTCCTACATGTGACATGGGTAGTCCCTTATCTTTAGACATTATCCGTGCTACTATTCCTCAACAAGCCGATATGCCTCGTCTAGAGAATTATAATGGTAAAGGCAATTCTGTTACTCATTTTAAAACATTTCAAATCCTTTGTAGTGATTATTCTCATGACCATAGGATTTTGGCTAAACTGTTTGCTAGAACCTTTCGTGATAAGGCTTTGGAATGGTATTGTTCTTTACCTCCTTATTCCATTGATTCTTTTCCTAAACTTGCTAATACCTTCATTCAACAATTTCAAAATAACATTGGCCCACAAGTTTCCTTAATTGATTTAATGCATTGTAAACAAAACATTAAGGAAAAATTAACTGATTTCATAGGTAGATTTAAGCATTTGTATGCTCATATTTCTTATCTTGTTCCTGATATTGATATTCAACACATGTTTATTTCAAATTTACAAAAGGATATTAGAGATAAGATTCTGCTTACTGAATTTACCTCTTTTTAACAACTTTGTGCAACACTTCATCATTATCAATTACAAGTGAGTCAATTTGAGAGAAACACTCCAATGGCTCCTATTCCAGTTGATAAGAGTGAAAATTATCTTAATCCTGATAAATTTCAAAAACCTAACAACTACATCAAGATTAATTAACAGACGAATGCGGTTATTGATCAAGTTGTTGTTGCATCTCACAATTCCACTTCTGCATCCACTGCTTTCCATATGAATCGTACATTTACTCCTCTCTCTGAATCTTTACATTCCATTATGAGCAGGTTGTTAAGTGCTAATATAATTATTTTGCCTCCTATTCGACCTCTCCTTCCTACTACAATAGCTTCAAAATCCTTTGATTCTAAAGCTTTTTGCCAATACCATCGCAAAAATGGCCATGATACTGAAAAGTGTTATTCTCTAAAACATAAAGTTCAAGGCTTAATCGATTCCAATGCTTTATATCTTGATAATCTTGATAGTAATGTAAACAAATTTGTCTCTCCTCCTAATCAAAACCTTCAAATCTACACGAATCCTCTCCCTACACATGATACTACTGTATATGCTGGAAAATTACCTGTTGGGAGCACGCTCAGACATGCAAACATTAGAGAAATACATCAATGAACTACATTAACATATCTAAGAACATACTCTAAAAATAGGATTTCCATCATAACCTCCGATGAGCTGAACAAGGGCACCCAATGCCTTGTTGATTTTATCTTAGAGAAGATTTGTGGGTGTGCTCTCCCAACACAAATACTTAATCCCACTAATTTGATGAATGGAGAACTTAGAATGCAAGCTAATGGATGTAATGAAAAGCCCAAGAACAAGTATGAGGAACTTGTCTCAAGCCTTCATCAAATGTATGAAAATGATGCAAAACTATGCTAAGAATGATATGCAAGATCTAATGAAAGGAAATTAAGTTCATTCCATTAATCCTAACAT